>JAJJWW010012890.1:0-139733 GCA_023531295.1 Papaver armeniacum | reverse complement strand
CGTATATTCAAAGAAAGGACTCAGGGGAACCGGAGACCAAGGAGCACGCAAATCTCTCCAATCGTAACATACGCGACCTTCCTAGCAACTTATTATAGAATAATGAACCCTGATTGAGCACAATCAAGAGTTGCCATACTGTAAGGTTCAAAGAGATGAGGGCGTTTGCTGCACTGAACCACATATCGTAAATAGGCAAACGGTATGCTAACAAATTCAGAGACAATTCTCTCTTCGAATCAAGCCAAAGAATGCATACAAAGAGACGTACCACCGACTTCATCACATGGGTCTATCTCAAGTAAAGGAATCTTAAAGGAGCATTGGTCAACGCTGGCACCGCCGCAACATCATCCCTCGAAACTCCCCAGAGCCGCTGAAAGGCATCACCTGACAAGAAGAAACTCATGCCTCTATCTCAAACAGAGACTACTAGGAATCTCCAAAGATAAGTGAATAGATAGATTTATTTCTCTGAAGATAAGAAATGGTTCAACGTGGATAGAAACTAATTTTTCAGCAATTATAGAGGATCAAGATGAGGATATGATTTCTATGAGCAGTGGATTCATGATGAAGATACTACATATCTCATCTCACACTGCATAAATTCTACCCAAGAAAGCCTGACTTAGTGCGATCAACCTTCACATTAAAGTTTCAGTCTTATAGATGAACCACATACATAAAAACCCAAGAAAGCAGCACATGAACTTCTAAAGTGCTCGCACTCAGCAAGCCTATTCCCAAGATATGTATTACCAACCTTCAAACATGCGCACTATCCGGGACTCGGTCACTACAACCTAGCTATCACCAAACGCCAGTGCAGAGTGGTTAGTCTCACCACAATATCACTCAAATGAGTAGATACATCTGGAAGTTCATTACCTTACTAATAGACGGTTGCCATAGATAATGACTGAGTCTCACAAATCAATATCCAATACTTCTCAAGAGTGTCCACATGCGCTAAGTAATCGAAAGTTTGACTAAATGGAATCCACTCATAATAGAATTTAACCAAAGATAAGACATTCACAAGGAGCAACCAAGCTCAACAAAATTTCAAGAAGCAGACGGATGAAAATCAAACGCAATTTAGATTCCACGAAGAGTTCTAACTGAAGACCTTTATGATTGCTAAGCCGGCTAGTTTCAGAGTGACACAAATTGTAATATTGAGCATCAGCGCAAGATAAGTGATACAAAGAATTATGATTAGCTTCAAGATTCGATAGATACAAAGCACTCCAATATTGGCAGCTTATAATAAGGATAAACGCTAAAACATCTATATCGCTTGCATCTTAGATTTTCTTTTTTACCAGATTTGTTCCTCCAAAACGCTGCAACATTTATGATTCCAGATTTGAAATTAAAGACCTATCAAAAGTTCTTTATTTTGGAGAAAATCTCATCAAAAACTAAATCCAAAAGAAATCATGCCATCATATAAATCAAAAAATTAACCTGGGTAAACAAAACCAAATCATCCTAGGCTCAAAGTTCGGGAGAGATGGGCAGAAACTGAAGAAATCTTATCGGCATGATTTGCCTTCTCAAAGATCCTCCAAAAATTGCAAAGCCGCTTTTCTCCACCTGATTGAGTTTAACTAGTAACTGAACAGTTTTTCCAGCCACGACGATTGACCAAAAGGCACATTCTACACAATCGCGATCCTTACTTGAAGCGACTTCCCACTGCCATCGTGCCAGCCGTCTCCCCGTATTCCTCCGCCGTTCAATCAAAGAGCAAGATCCGATGATTGCGCATTTCGGGGCCTGGTACGAATATCATCTGCATACCCATGCTCTAACCACGTCGCCAGCGATGCGTCAGGACTTCAGAATTAATGATATGCATTACACATCTTCTAAAACTTCTTCTGCATGCTGCACACCTATGGAAATTGAGAACCACTGAAACATATATGGAAAGACACCATGAGGTGGTTCAAAACAATCCCCAGAATATCTATGACCATTATATGGAGCCCACTCTTGGAGAAACCTCAAGAAATCTAAAAAGGTTTTCTGGGATAGAATATTTTATTCTTTAGACAATTTTTCGCTTGATAACCATTGTAGCTTAATCGTTCAACACACTTACGGCAACCATCAGCGGGCCAGCAAGAGATTACGCCGCCAACAGCTGATTCATTGTTTCAATCACATAACTCATATCTCAATCGCATTTAATCGCCCATGTTGTGATCAGCACGGGATTATAGATGACCAAATGTGGGTAAATCAATCAGCAAAATCCAGGTATCATGAATCATTATTCAAGTTCTCTGCACATGTCCATATGATCAGCAGAGACAAAGTTTATAAAGACAAATGTAGTTAATGAGTCTATTGTGAAAAATCTTGGCATGGTTTCCAGTTATCAGACTAACTGAGAGAAATGTAATAATAGGTTTGACTGATAGCAACATTCTCTGTATGATGCTACCCATAAATATATCGTGGCCTTACAGTAAACATTATTAACAGGAGTTAAAGCAACATTGGACTCATAATAACTAAAATTTTTGAAAGCTCTCAGAAGTTATAGCTGTCACACTGATTTATCTCACAAAGGTCAAACTTAGTAAATCTTCCTTTATTAAATTTGGCTAACAACAGATAAAGATCTAAATCTGATGTTTGATAGACTTCCGCTTATATTAATAAAAATCAAATCTGACTTTTTTCAGATGTAGCTTTTGGCACTTTCATATTCAGTCGGGATCGTCATTCATCCATGCAACCAGCAATCCACTTATTAAGATAATAAAGGATACTTACTTGAGGATTCTCCAATTCATCTAAGGTTAATAGTAATGCACTATTTGGTATGCAATTGATTTTATTTTATTTACTAACATTATCTCATAATCTTCCTTTCTCCTACTATTCAAGACGACGGATAGCATGACCATGTTGGCTTCCACACCCTTCAGATCCATTCAATAATCACCATTATTTCATTCATGAAATGTTTGTAAAATCAAAGATGAGGCGACACCTACACCTTCTCCATTACAGTATTGGATTCTGAACTGTTTCAGATAGAGATATGACATCTTGGTGAATTCAGATGATAAATTCTTTGAAGAATTATAATATTCTTCAAGATCCTGATTACAAGAGGCGCACACTGAACGATAAGACAGTAATAACAACTGTCACTTAAAGAAGTGGCAGGGATTCATTATCTGTATCATTTATGAGTCAAAGAGGTTTTCCTTTCCACCCTGGGACTTTCTTCTGAAGGGCCCAATAGTTTACACAGATTCGATTCTCAAGATGCTTTTGATCCAGCAATAAACTAATGATGATTGAACATCTATTCATTACCTGATCAAAGAAAATAGCTTTCATCACTTGATACTCAGATAGGCCTTCTTCTGATCAATACTTCTGAAATGTACTTTATTCTGATGCATTGTTGAGCCAGAGAACAGCAACTCAGGTTGAGATCACAACACCACCCATAAAGAAAGCAGATGTCTCTGGTTGGTTGATTGTGAAGTTTGAGAACTGAGTTGCCAAATTAGCACGATCAGTATGGATAATAACATCATTTCTCCAGCATGAGCAAGAACCAGATTGTTTCACACATCAACCATGTTTGTTATCCAGGATCAGGGACAAAGATCATTTGTTTATCAGCTGAGCTCACAATAAGTGAGGTCTTCTACTTGAATTTCCATGACATTGATAATAGGCCAGGAGTAATTAGAGCACAGGACTTTCCATCATTCAAATTAGCACTGGCTTCACTTTATATTTTTCACATATTGAGTGATCAATTGTGAGAAGAGATCAGGACTAACGCCCAGGCGGAAAGTTGAACTCGGATTCAATGTCCGGATAACAAGACATCTGTGGATGCAGGTTGCCACAGACCACGCCACATCCTGAGAAACTTTCGAGAAATAGCTGTATATACGTCATATTTAGGCTCTGCAAACATTGTTATGGGAATTGATATTATTTTTCAATATGTTTCATCAAAGCTTAAAGGGCATTAGCATATAACTCAATTTTCGAAACCACAGAAGACTTGAGCGTTTAATAACTGGAAGATTTCGTTGGCAAACAGTGTTTCAGCGAATATGCCAGTTGCGGAAAGTCTCTGTACACCCCTCACAATAATCCACACAACTAAGACATTTGAAGATGAACAACAGTGATTTTATTGATTAATTCATTGAGATATTTCTGAATATAATAGAAAGAGCTAAAAGAAATTACAATCACCACCACTTTCTCTCTCCTAATGACATCAACACTCGGAAAAAGATCTCTCTCTACAAGACTTATTCGACTCTTTATATAGGGTAGTACACAATGGATAATGACTAATTGTCCTTTATTTCCGGGAATGACTTGAAATATCGCAAGTGTACAGAAGTATACAATCTCGTGACATTCCTAAACGTTAGTTCTTCACATCTTTCTCGTGTTTTGGCTATGCGTCATTCATTGCGTCATTTTATGCTACTCTTCTGCGACGCCCTCATGATGCGCCATTTACTAATCTCGCGCAGTATTGATGTTGAGATATCGGTCACTATAATTTATGAGCAAGCAAAAATACGGAACACGAAGGACGCCTTGGGTTTATCTTTGAAACACAAAGAATTAATCATCAACATTTGGAATGTTCTTGGTCTTATCCTCCTTTCTCCTAGAAATCACAGAATCATCATTTCTTGAAGATACATCGGCGAAACCTCTTTCGGAAGAATCCTCTCCGGAATCATCATCTCACGGAAAGGCGTGCTCTCACATAAGCGTCCTCTCTGGGAAGTTCTTTCTCTAGAAACATCATCTTCGAGAAACAGGGAATCGAGTCATCTTTGGAAGGATTCTTTGTGACATTCATACACAAATTTCATCAACACAATGGAATTGAAGTAACAAAATCATTATGATGCTCACATCCGCGTCTACAAAAAAAGGTAATCCTAAACTCTTACCTATTTACGATTTCACGAACTCGGTGATAATGGCGTAAAACCTCAAAACTTATTCGTTCTTTCATTACACAAAACGAGCAAAAACATGTTATTCAAGTCAAACTTTGACTTCTCAAGAAACTATGAATAATTCACATAACTTTCCATGTAGACATTATTTGATTTTCACGTGTACATACACTATAAAATCACTAAACTCATACATACACTACAGAATTCATCGGCTCATAAATTGTTTGCTTTCAACAATTCTTCATAAATCAAAACTTGATTATATTTAATAAAAAACATGAATAACTCACGTACCTTTTAAAAAAATCGAGTTAATGACTCACGTAAATATATAAAAAAAAAAAATCTCAAGCTAGAGGCATTCGTCTACGAAGCGAGGTCTTTTCTATTTTTGTAAAAGTCTACATATTTCAAGCAAAATATTGAAAGTTCGTAAACAAATTTTTTCATCATGAACTCCATGTCTTTTCAAAATTCCTTTAACCTAAGGATTATTATTTATTACTTTTACGAACAAACCTACGTTCTTAAAGTATTTGCAAGTCACGCTTCAAAAACAATTTTCTTCTCACCCAACTAGACCATGTTTATTCAAAGTTTATGAATCTCTTCCATATTATGGATTTTGCTCATTCCTTGAACTAACGAACAAACGAGGCATATATATCGTTTTACCAAAATCCTTCATAAATCCTATGCATGCATGCAACCATGGGATTTTTAGTTTTGTGAACAACTCATCAATCACAAAACATCACTGACAAAAAAAAAAAAAGGACGGACTTACATGTGTAGGCGAATTTAGGTTCAGACGGTGAGTCGGACAGGCGGCCAGTCACTGGTTCCGTCGGAGATTTTCTGCTGCTCGTGAAGTTATGGAGAGGAGAGATTGGTCGGTCAATCAAAACACAAAAAGAATTTTAGGGCTTCTTCCTTTTTATATCAAATTTATTTCCCAAAACCTAATAAAACATGGGTTTCCTTTTTTTGGACTTAGGCCCATAATCCTACACCAACCATAACTGGCCACGGGCTCAAATCAGCGGTGCCTTATCTCTCACATTATGAGGTGACACTCTATCTTGCTATCGGGGTCCTCCATCATGCATTTGCTCATACATGACATCATTGGGGTAAATCGAGGGTTAAGAAGCTAGCATGGGTAGGCTCGTGCAGGTCGAAGTCTTTGAAAATCACCATTTAATGCTACTATGGAACATGCTTAAGCAAGGGACTTAATGTAGATGGTGGATTTTCAACAAAGGTTCAAGCTTAGTAAAATCATGAAGCATTTTTTTGACACGGCTTTCTGATGAGTGCCAAATAGTGCATATTTATACACCTTTTTATTGGCATTTTACTCATCTTTTGCGCTTAGAAATCAGATATTATCCCGGTTAATATTTTCTTTGTTTTCAAGAATAAATATTTGTATTAATTAATTTTGTGTTTTTAGGTACTAAATAAAGTCAAGGCGAGGCCCAAGAAAGCGAAAGGGTGGAGTCGAGCATCTATGGGCCTGACCAAAGCCGCGCGCTCTTGATTGCAACCCAACAAGTAGCAACTTATTTACAAGACATGGGCTTGACTGGACCTGACCGCGACCGGATCGAGCCCGTCCATCCCCGAGCCGTTCGAGATCTTCCCAAGTCATCCAAGCAGTGCTTTGCCTCCATTCCATCAAAAATCCATGATCCACTCAACACCAAAACTTCTTATATCTTTGAGCCGTGAGATTGTTGTCTCCCAAGATCAACGCTCGCTCCGCCTGTTCCTTGATTTTCGCTATTCATGCCTCGGACCAAAACACCCATACCCCTAACCTATCGACTACACCCCATTCCTCTCTTCTTCTTCTCTTTCTTCTCTTCTCCCCTCTACCTTCGACCATGCCGGTTGCTTCACTTTGCCAACCACCACCTCCATGCAACGCAACAACCATCCCTTCCTAGACCACCTTCACCTATTCTCTAAGTCTAGATATCTCTCTTTTAGCTTCTCTCGACCACAGGCTAATTTAGAAATAACTAGAATTAAGTTTCGACAACAACCCCGACATGGAGCTGCGGCGATTAGACAAGAAAGAAGCGAATCGGAGTATGGGTGAGAAGTTTATTTTAATTTTAATTTGTTTGAGAGAATTAGGGTTTTGGGAGAATCTTTGTTGCATGTATAAATAGAATGAAGGGTTTGTGAAAAAACTCATGCAGGTTACAGGTGTATCAATTAGGGTTTAATTTGTAGTTTTAATTGTTATTTTGATGTTTTAATTTAGGGTGCTAGGGTTTCATTGAAACCCTAATTCCATGTTGTGTTAAACTACGGCTTGAACTATTCTTGAGTGCTAAATGTTATCCAGAATGCTTCAATTTTAACACCTCGTGCTTTTCTCTCACGATTGCATGCCAAGTATGCATTGTAGTTAGGTTATATCTGTGTTGAATGTGTTTGACTCTTACTTCAATTACTATTGCTAATTCTTTTGACTAGTTGTGCTTAATTAGACAACTAGTACTCTGGAATTAGTGCCTTAGCTGAATATTGAAGTGTCACTAGGTGGAAACTCCTTAGATAAGTGGTAGAATTGACACACTACCCTTGCTGCCATAGGAACAAAAAGCTTCCAATGAGTTGACACATAACATGAGTTAGTGGTGGAATTGATAATCCCGGCACCCATTTATTTTTACCCTATTTGTATTTCA
This sequence comes from Papaver armeniacum, assembly GCA_023531295.1. Lineage (NCBI taxonomy): Eukaryota > Viridiplantae > Streptophyta > Magnoliopsida > Ranunculales > Papaveraceae > Papaver > Papaver armeniacum. The sequence goes on along the minus strand of JAJJWW010012890.1, from coordinate 132,043 downwards.
TTTATTTTCACATCATAACATCAATCGGCCTTATCGGCAAAACCATAATTGTGTTATCTTCTTTGGAATTCGGTTTAGGAAGCCATTAGATCATCTTAAGCACCACAAGTCTCTTGTGGATCGACCCGTACTTACGTCTCCGATGAGTAATCGTGCACTTGCGGTATAATTTGTAGGCATTAAATATAAACACATTTCCAGGCCTACCACTTTCAGGCATGCAACAATTCATATTTTACGAAGCCACGATGAATATGTTTTCGAAAAGCTTCCACTAGGTGGCGTTGATCCACAGCATTTCGTCGGCCCAGCCTCTATACGAGAATAACGTATTTGGGCGGTTCTCCATATGTTGAGCTTAACGCCTTGTGACCGGGACGTCGGTGACCTCACTTTATTCCCCCAGCATTGCGAGGAGAGAGCCACCTCCACATAGAAGAATAGTTGGGAGGAGGAGCGCCTTCGGGGCGTCAGTGACACTCATCGTTCCCTGACTATGTGGAGAGACCGTGTATAGATTCGGGGCGGTTCTCCTCAGTAGATTGAGAGCACTAACTCCTTGGTCGTAAACAACGAAAGGCTCACGACTATGCACCATTCAAAATATGATGTGACGCTTTTAGCTGGCTAATATCTTTTACGCAATAGATTAATGCGCGACATTTCCACCAGATTCCCGAGAATAATCTATTATTACTCCTATTCATGGTCGAATCCACGGCTTTGATCCCATGGAATGGCAATAACAATTGCTCATATTCCATGATCGAATCCTTTCTTTGATCCCATGGAATGACAATAACAATTGCTCGATTCCATGATTGAATCCACGGCTTGATCTCATAGAATGTCAATAAACTACTACATTATCTCATTATTCCGATTTCGCGATCGAATCCCGATTGATCATGAAATGGTGATAGATAATTTTAATTACTCAGATTTTATGAGTAGCATCCACGATCCATAGGATTTACATTATGCTTGCTTTATTATTCGAATTCATAGTGAATCCACGGTATGATCTTATGAATTAATAATAAACAACTATTCATTTTATTACTCAGTTTCATGAATTATTCTCCACGTTTCATAAATTAGTAATAAATACTCAATAGCAAGACATCTTGGATCATCAGAGTAAGCCCCATAAAAAAGGTGCAAGTGTATTCGACAATAATTCATGGCCAGGCTTTGGGCCTTATGACGAGCATCCAAAAATATGAAATAATGAGAATCCTCACATAAACGGAGAAAACAATAAATATTAATAAAATAATAAGGCGCCAGTGCAGGGCCATGGCAGAAGCCGGCCAGGCCCCTAGCCATTGTCGGTCCATGCCTCTTCCATTATTTTCCTTATTTTTGTTATTTCATGAACTCATGAAAACTCCTTGGTTTTAGCAACTTTCCTTGTTTTTGCAAACTCATGAATCCTCCCACCTTCATGGATTCATGAAATAATGTTATAAAATAAGGAAGGTGTGCGGGACCGGGCAACCTAACCCGGCCGGCCATGCCCGAGCAGTAATGGGTCCACACCTCACAATCTTAGCTTTTATAATTATTATTCCTTAATCTCATGAAACTCCTTTGTTTTAACAAAAACTCCATGGATTCTCCATAACTCCAAGGATTCTCCATAACTTCAAGGATTCATGAAAAATAATGTTATAAAATAGGAAAGGTGTGTGGGACCGGCAACATGGCGGGCCGGCCATGCCCTAGCCCGTGGGCCAGTCCCATACCTTGCAATCCTAGTCTTTTATAATTATTATTTTTCCTAAATTCATGAAACTCCTTAGTTTGAGCAAAAAAATCATGATTTCGTCATAACTTCTCAAATTTTGCTCAAATCATGAAAAACCAAAAAACCAATAGGGCACATGACCGGCTAACCTCTCACGAAAAATTTAAATGTTAAAATACACTTATTTTAATATTTACAAAATATTGATCAATTGAGCTTACATGCTCATTTCCAACAAAATCAAGAATTTCATTCAGATGAAACTCTTACGAAAATTCACAACATTGCTCGAGCACATGAGAAATCTGAAACTCTCGATGCAGGACACACGGGCACCACGGAAACACGTGCATGCCTTCGCGGCCCCCGAGTCATCCTTAGAGGCTTGCACAAGCGGTCCCACGCGTTTTCATAATCGACCTAATTTGCTCAATTGCTCGTGTTAGGCCCAAACTATCTCCAACCAACAGGGGGATTGCTCAAGCGGCCAACAAGCTGTCACGTGACCACCAAGAGCGGTCCCATGCTCTCTTGTCGGTCCCCATCTTTCATACCTAGGTTTTATCACCTAATCTTTGAACGACAATATTTCATTAAATTATGAAACCAACATTTAATCATCATTCTTTCACCAATCCTCCAAAGCAGAACCTGGTGCATGATCACTCGAGCACGGGCACCCACATGGACGCCCGTCTTCCCATGTAGTCGGTCCCTCTATCACTCATGATCTATTTTCTTGATTCATCAACTATGATGAAATTAGGGTTTTGAATAAATGCTCACAAATCCTCACTCTGAAATACGATTGAGCACTAATGAATTTATGATGGATTGACAACCAACATGAATTAATCATATAATATTTATTAGATTACTAATATTTTAATATTTTATGCCGGGTCAAATCACCCAATAAATGTTTAAATCCAGATAAGGCAATACTTGCTCGATTGCTCAAATATTGATCCGGTTATCAATATTTGGTAATTTATCGATAATTTGTCCGAATTAAAAGCAATACTTGCTCAATTGCGACAAATTATCAACATTGATAATTTGTGAATTGAGCAATACTTGCTCAATTTATGCGTCAAATCATCAACATTCATTATTTTGTCGAATTGAGCAATACTTGCTCAATTGCTGTCAAATTCGATATTGATAATTCGTGAATTGAGCAATACTTACTGGATTTGCTCGAATATTGATCAACTATCAATATTAATTTATAGGTATTTTAAATAAAATCGAGCAATACTTGCTCGATTAACGAATAATCCCATATATTGATAACTCATCAATATTCATTGACAATTAAACGAATTTACAATATTTGCTCGGAGACGAGCAACATTAACATTCATGAATCGGAGCATTTATCAAACATGCTCAATTCAAACTAGACTCATTGTATAATCGATCGACAAGACAAATAAAATAATACGTCTGTCATACGAGACTCCACGATTAAGTGAGACATCAATCACGTCAAATTGGGGATAACAAACTAGGTTTTGGTCTACAGCCCCTTTCTGGCGTGGTTTCATCCACGACAAAAATGTCGTAAGTTGTGTAAGCGGTTGAAGGAGTTAACAAAGTAGTGGGTGCGATCAAGTCAAAAGTCTCCATACGACATGGGCCCGACTTTATCCACGATCTTCCACTTGCCCACTCTTCCACTCATGAAACCGTCACGCCAGGGGATCAAAGGTGTTATAACTCACGACAAACAAATAAGTCTCTGAATCCATGATTGAGGACGAATGATCACTAGCTATCAGCAATCGTCCATACATAATTTCTCGAGTAACTACTCTCAAAGAATTCATCAATCTATCGAGAACTTATTGAACTCCGAGTTCACAAATTATTACGAAACCTTGACATCCACAATCGCCAGTCATCATTGATTCCACACAATTCGCTTCCCTCCCTACGAGATCAACCCATCTCCCTCTTTGCGGCCGAATTGACTCTTGGGCAGCCATTTGCTTGGTTTAAGTAGAAGTCCTGATTGATCTCTCAATCTAAGCACTCCCCGCTGCAGTGCATCATGTGAGGTTGAGGCGGTTTGCTGCGGTCCAGTCGAGGAGTCTCGACACGCTTGTCTCTTTATTTCCCCAAAAAAACAGTGACCAATCTTTCCCCATCCACAATCTCATATCTATTTCTCGAAATATGTGTTGGTAAGCTTTAAGCTTTGGCCAAGTTCATCTTTACTCGTGGCCGAAAGTCATGTTGATTATTTCAATAACTTGAAAATCGCTTTGATGAAAATGGTTTGTAGATAACAACTATTTTAACATCCTCTAAATGATTTCAATGATTGAAATGAGTTTAGAACAAGTAACAAGTTTGGATATAAACATAGTGTGTTCTCACATTTGTGTAAAGTCAAAACCCGGGAACCTAAAGTATGCGTACCGTCTTGGTGGTTGTTGGAAATCTGGATAAGTATGTGTACATGTGCGTCTTTGGCGGAAGTTTCACGTCAGTGAATTCTCTTGGAGTTTGGAAGTGTGAATAGGTATGCACACGTCGCATCTTGGCGTATCAAACTTGATCAAGCTACTTAGGTATGCGTACGTTTGCATACTTAAGTAGGTTACTTTCTAAAATCGGTTTATTCCACGAACTAAAACATTTTATATAATAAGGAATGCAATATTTTGCAAAGCTTATGGCTATAATGTTCATGAATTGATTTAAAGTGAATCAAAATCGATTTTAGCCGATTGTGTCTTGTATGCTTCTATGAGATCTAAACAATCGAACAACTCTCAAACTAGTTCATTTGAACTAGTTATGGTGAATAAATAAAGTCGATGTAAGAAAGTGCTCATATGGCTAACCATTGGTTAATTAACTATTGTTGAACCGACTAAGTGTACACGTTTTAGATGCAATTACTAAAACCCTAAATGTAGGTGCATTTCATTTGTGTATAAAAAGCTACGTTCGATCTAGCAGTTTGGAAGATATTATCTTGAATCTAATCGGAGTTTTCATCTATGGTGAATATTGGATATGCTTTGTTACCAAGGTAACTTAGATTGCAAACCTTGATTTGAAATCTATATAAGAACTCTATAACCGGAAACCTAATCCCCCGCCCTCATGTGTGATACTAGTTGTATAATCTAGAGTTGATTCTCCTTTACCCTTAGGTTTTCACGAAACCACATTAGGTTAACGACTTAAAGACTTCATTGGGATTGAAGCCGGGACCCAACTATTTTCTTGTGGTTGCGTGATATGATCTTGTTGTTTTTATTGTGTGTGAGTACAATCGTAATAATTGGTTGAGATTTTATATCTTCGATAGGCAAGATAAAAGTAGTCACAAATATCTTCGTTTGATCGTTTGTGATTCAAAATATCTTGTTTAAGCTAATAGATTAAGATTATTGTGAGGTGATTGATAATACTAGGCTGTTCTTCGGGGAATATAAGTCCTAATATCAATTGGTTCTGCTCACCTTGATTTATCAAAAAATGAAACAAAAACTCGTAGGTATTTTACGCGGGAGACAAATTTATATATTCCTATAGACTTTTACTCGTGATGCGGATTTGTTTATCAAGTATTCGACTTTGGGTGTAAACTCTTAGTTGTGGGTGAGATCACTAAGGGAATCAAGTGCGTAGTATCCTGCTGGGATCGGAGGCGTCGAACGTGGTGTACCTTGATCGGTGTGAGATTGATTAGGTTAACTACATTCCTACCCAAAGTTAGTTTGTAGTAGGCTAATGTCTGTGAGTGGCTTAATACGGTGTGGTGTTCAAATCGGACTAGGTCAGGTTTTTCTCGCATTTAGGTTTCCTCGTTAACAAAACTTCTATTATATGTATTTATTTCTTTTCCGCATTATATTTTGTTATATAATTGAAATATCACACGTTGTCGTTATGGTGATCGATCGATTGGTAAATCCAACCTTTGGATGTTGATTTTAAATTGATTGATCCTTGAATATTGGTCTTTGGTACCGTTTCAAGTTATTTCTCTTATATTCAATCGGGCTTGCAAATCCTTATTTGTTTGATTGCGGATTGAATAAGAATTGAGATATAACTCTTTGATATACTTTTTATTAAGATTGAGTCCTGACCGTCTAGTTGATTCTCTTAAAAGTATATTGGAGTTAGTCCATCTGATTTCTAAACGAAATATTGGGTGAGGTTGTTAGACCCCCGCTTTTTCAATTGGTATCAGAGCAGGCAAACACGTTTAAGACCTCATAAGTCTGTGTTTGTAGCAATCTGATTCTGTGGACAGAATTTCATCTCTTGCATTTACGCATAAAAATGTCTTCAAAGCTTTTAATTATGCCAAATGCACTTGCTACCAAAAACACGAAAGATGTGAAGACCCAAATAGATTTAAGAGAGTGGCTTAGATTATATATTTGTACACTTGCTATATCCCCGCAAGTCATTCCCGAAATAAAGGGACAGCTTGAATTGGCCATCCATCGTATACTACCCTATATAAAGAGCCTAATCTAACGCAAGTAGAGGAGGATTCTTTTCGTAGCATTAGACAAGTCATTAGAGAGAGAAAGTTGGTGGTGATTGTACTTTAACTTTTCTATCTTTATCTGTGAACCTTTCTCAAGGAAATAATCAATAAAATCATGTATTCATCTTAAAAATGTCTTAGTTGTGTGGATTATTGTGAGGGGTGTAGTGTGTAGATTTCGCAACTACATATCAAGCGCTAGAAATAGGGACCCGATTGAAGATAAGAGATTGGATATTGTCACTAAAATTGTAAAAATCAAGAGTAATGATGGATAAATCAGAAGAAACTAGAATCAAAGAGATTAATGAAGAATTGAATGTAATATGATTACAAAGTCAATGGTTAATGAATTTCATGAAAGTATCAGAGGGAGAATACATAAAAGATACTTTGAAGGAAAGAGAAAATTATAAGCAACAGAGAAGGTGTTACCCCTTGAAAGAATGGGAAAACAGAGAATTAGTATTCATACTCAACTAGAGATGTCATGAGAGAATTTGAAATCACACATCTCCACTAAGTGATTACTATAAGTGCCAAAGAAAGAAGTAAGGAAAATTAACAAAAAACAATGGAAGAATGGGCAATAAATAGAACTTTAGTGGATACAGGGAGTTCATGGAATATAATGTTTTATCATGCATATAAAAATTTGGGTACAAAGATGAAGAAATGACTTCCGCACACATATCATATCTATGGTTTCAGCAAATCAATAACAAAACCTAAAAGTGGAGATAAAAATATTGAATTTATTGGGAGAAATTGAAAAAATGATGCTATGCGTGGTGGATATGGAATCACCATATAATATGCTGTTGAAGGCACATGGATACACGCAATAAAAGTCAGTGAGCATCAACATTTCATCAATGTGTCAAATTTCCTATGCCGAGTGGAATTGACGAAATCAGAGGAGACACCGATAAAGGAAGAAATGTATCATCAAATCGAAGTAAAACATTATGAAGAACAGTGTGAAGAGGTGAAAAGATCGCAAGAAGATGGCAAAAAGTAGCAAAAAAGGGAAGAAGAATTTAGAACTTACATGATAAGAGCTAAGAAGGAAAAGGAATATGTGAAGAGAGTGATCTCGCAAAGGAAGTAGTAAGGACCTGAACGCCCATGGGAGAACCGGAGGCTAAATACATTGCGGCAAAACCAACAAAGGAAGTGAATATTGGAACTGAAGAAGAACCCAAGATGTTAAAAATTGGGAATAAAATGGAAGGCAGATGAATAAAGAAAGATTATTGATTTGTTGGGCAGATTATAAAGATATTTTTGCATGGATATGGATGAGATGCCTCGGAATAGATCCATATGTAAGCATGTCATACAATTAGAGATTGATAGAAATGCAAGACCATTCAAGCAAAGAATTAGAAATTGCAACAAAGATATCATCCTCAAATAGAAGAAGAGTCGCGTAGAAGATGCTTCGACGCCGCATTATTAGACAAGCAAAATACCCTGAATGGATAGCAAATATGGTCGTAGTTCCAAATAAGAAAAGGGAATAAGAATTTGCATAGATTTTACCGATCTAAACAAAAGCTTGTCCAAAAGATAGTTTTCCTTGCCGATATTCACAGATGGTCAACCAAGACAGTAGAAATGAAAGGATATCCTCCCTTGATGGATATAAGGGATACAACCAAATTCCTCTCACCGAAGAAGACCAAGAGCATAACCGCCTTTTCGCTCCAAGAGGATTATATTGTTACACAAAATTCCATTTGGTCTCACGAAATGCCGCGCAACGTGATCAAAGGACGGGTGGAGAAAGTGTTCAAACAATGGACACATAAAACACTAGAGGTATACGTGGATGACATGTTAATAAAAAGCAAAGAAGAAACAGATCATGTGCGAGATTTGAAGGAAATTTTCTAACAAATGAGACATTTCAACATCAAAGTAAATCCTAAAAATGTACCTTGGAGCGGCATCCGGAAAATTTTAGGATACATTGTGTCAAAAGAAGGAATACAAGTTGATCCTAGAGAAGGTACAAGCAATTCGCGACATGCCGACACCAAGCAATAAGCGAAAGATGTGCAAAAGTTAAATGGATTATTAGCTTTCGCTAGGAAGATTCATCTCGCGATCATCCGATAAGTGCAAACATTTTTTCAACATACTTAAAAAGGAACGAAATTCAGGTGGACTCGGATGAATGTGAAAGGCATTGCAAGGAATAAAAGAACATCTAATGGATATATCAACATTACAAAGCGTAACAAGGAGGAATTACTAATTGTACCTTCGCGACAACCTCGCATGCATTAAGCGCACGAGATTATTGCTAACGGACGCAGGGTGGAAAAACCAATCTATTACATCAGCGAAACATTCAATGTCGGCAGAGAAATTATTCAAAATTGAAAATTAATTTTGGCATTAGTTTACGCAACGCTTAAACTTCGATCTATTTCAAGCACACACTTGCAAAGGTAAATACAAAAGTACCAATCGAATTAAGAATTAAAATTCAAAGAGGTCAGAAGGGTTGAAAGATGGAACGCTAAGTAAGTCATTGCAAACTCAAATATGAAGTGTTATCTCACCCAAATCACAAGTTGTTGCAGACTTCTTAGCAGCACTTCCATTGAAGAGGATGAAGCAAAGAAAGAAATGATGGATATAGAAGAGGAACATGGAAATCCATGGATTTATTAACCGAGGCAAACAGATGGGAAATATTGTAGATGGATCGTCAAATGGAGGTTGAATTGGCGGTTGAACTTGATTTTCTCCATTGTTCCTTGTATTCATTCTTGAAGATTCCCCCATTTCATCTCTCCCTTCTCCAGCAAGTCTCCTACTCCTCCTAACAGTTGTTGGTTGTTTTGATGCATGTCTTCTTCTAGACATTTTTCAATCTTAGTGAATTGTTGAAAATTATATGAAATTTGATGAGTGCCAAATAGTGCATATTTATACACCTTTTTATTGGCTTTTTACTCATCTTTTGCGCATAGAAATCAGATATTATCCCAGATTCTGTGTTTTCTTTGTTTTCAAGAATAAATATTTGTATTAATTAATTTTGTGTTTTTAGGTAATAAATAAAGCTCGGAGAAATTGAGGAGCCAAAAGAGCGAAGAATCAGAGGCAAGTGTCTATGGAGCAGAAAGCCGAAGCCCGCGCGCGCAACAGTTGCAACCCAACAAGTAGCAACTCATCTACAAGACATTGGCTAGAGTTACCAATGACCCGGATCCGAACCCGCTCATCCCGAGCCGTTAAGATCTTCACTCGCCACATCCTACGCTCGCTCGGCCTTGCACATCAACGTTTGATGCTCTCGCTCAACAGCAGAATCACCCGCTTACATCCTGAGCCGTTCAGATCTCTCCCACGCATCCGACGCTCGCTGCACACCTCACATCATCCTTTGCTATGCCCGCCTCACACCAAAACCACCAACACCCTATACCCCCCACGACCAAACCCTATTCTCTTCTTCACCTTCTCTTTCTTCTCCCGACGCGGAGCGAGCTCGCTCTTCTTCTCTACCACCTCCATACCCCGACAGAGCCACCTTCGCCACCACCCTATCCCCCCGTCAACACCACCTCCATCATCACCTTCCTGACATCAAACAACAACTCCAGCAGCCACCTACGCCTCATCTCTAACCCTAGATATCTCTTTCTTAGTTTCTACCAACCCTAGAAACTAAATCGAGATAACTAGAGCTAGGGTTCACAACAAGCGATGCATGGATGATTTGACAAGAGAATAGCTCGATTCAGAGGCAATCAGAGTATGGGTTTGATTTATTTTTCAATTAATTTCTATTTTAAAAATAAATTAGGGTTTGAAGTTTTGGGTATTTGGGCATGTATAAATAGAATGGAACTTTGGATGTTAGAGGCATGCCTGGGTTAGCCAGTGTATCAATTAGGGTTTAATTTGTAGTTTAATTGTTCATATCATGTTTTAATTTAAATCTGCTAGGGTTCGATGAAACCCTAACTTGCTATTGTGTTTCTCATACTTTCAATGTTGATTCTTGAATGCTTAAATACTTCCTAAGATAGATTTTAATCTTAGCATGTCAACTTGCTTTGCTCTCACAAGTGCATGCCATGTATGCACCGTAGTTAGAATACCCCCGTGATGATTATCTTTTGCAACTCAAGCCTAATTAGATTGTTATCAATCCTCAGATTAGTTGTACTCTAAATAGACAGGTAATGCTTGGGAAAGATACCATAGTTGTGATTAAGCTATCAATCAGAGAAACATCTTAGACATGGAGCAGAGTTGACACCTCTCCCTTATCTGTCATAAAGACAAGAATAATATCATGAGTTGAAAACATAGTATAGGTTAGTGGTGGAATTGAAGACCCTAGTATCCCATTGTCACCACTTGTATTTCATCCTTAGCCCATTGTCACACTACAACTCAGCCGTATCGGCAACTACACCATCTGTTGTTACTTGCACTTGTTAGAATTCAGTAGAAGAAGCCCTTAGATCACACATAGCACCACAAGTCTCTGTGGTTCGACCCGTACTTGCCACGTCTCCGATAGACGCCGTGCACTTGCGGTTATCACTATAGGCTAAAACATAAAACACATTTCCAGGCCTACCAAGTTTTTGGCGCCGCTGCCGGGGACTTGGCGTGTGCCCTGTTGACTATTGGCCTTGCTTCACTGATTTCCAACCCTATATATATTCTCTCTGCATTGTTATTTTTAGCCCTGTGTCAGTATAACTTAGCTGCTAGTATTTTTTTTCCTTTTTCTTCATATCTTTTTCTGCTAGTGTTAATCTTAGCTATATATCTACATCTCTTATTGCATCATACACCTGCTAGTTTTTCATTTAATCTTGTTTACATCATCCATAGTTTACATTCACAACCTTTGCTTCTATGCATCAATACTTCTTTAGTGATTAGTCACCGTTAGTGTAACTTTTATCATCCGCATTTTTATCTCAAGTTGTAACTTAGTCTGTTATATTTTGCTTGCATTTTCATTTGTATATTGTTTGCATCTTCATTGCACTTAGCGATCCCCCATCACAACTCAGTGCATCGTAGCTGAACTTGCAGTGGTTGGTATCATTTAAACTACATTGTTTTAGTCCTGTTTGCTTACTCACAGCTCTCAGCATATACTCTCTTTGCAGTGTGTTGTACTCTCTTAGCTTTAAGTTGCACATTTTGGGAACTAAAACCATCCTTTGAGCCTACAGTGCACTGTGAGTCTGTTGAGCCAACCCAAGGAAGAGAAGGAGAAGGCGCGAACGTGAGCTCACAAAGCTCGAGCGGACCGCAATTCGGGTAAGTGGCTCCATGAGTGAATACACCTGAGTTGTATGAGCATGACTTGTAACCCATGTTAGACTAGCATCTATACATGAGTTTTATGAGGTGTATGTCTTGTTTGCGCACCTGTGTACCTAATGGGAAACCTTGTAAGGCTGCCATCACCTGAGCATAACTCTTTATCAGCCCCTGTAGCTGTATTTTTAAACTTTGAAAAGCCCGGCCATTTAGACCTGCTAACCTGGTGCATGCTAAACCTTGCTTAAGAATTTGTATGAGCCATCTACACTCTAGAGTGAGCAATTGAGCCAAATGTCTGCCACACCCCTTGCATGCTTATTCCCCTGGGCTCTCTATACATGACCCTGTTATCATCTGCAACTTGTGCACCCAAGACCTGAGCATAAGCCTGTGACCCAACCTTTTGACCCTGCAATGCATCTTGAATCAGTGAACCTCTGCAATTGTGAGTGTTCCATGATCTTTTGAATTACCTGTTTGTCTCGCTTTGAGCCAAACTCCAGCCCCTGAAGCTGTGGGGTAAGCTGCAGCCCTAGGAACCAAGTGAGACATCTCACCTTATCTGCACTATACCTTGTGTGAGCTGTTGAGCCATTCAGTTGCCAAACCCATTGCGTGCTCAGTCCCCTGTGCACCTGTAGAGCCATCTGCACCTTTGTGTGAGCTCTTGAGCCAATTATTTGCCAAACCCCTTGGACTCTCCCCGTGCTCTGCTCTACCTTTTGGTGCCTTTGCATAAAAATTCTTGCTGAGTGATGCTCATAATCTGAAAATCATGCTTTAGGGTGTTCTGTGCATTGACAATTGGCTGAACTAGCCATCTTTTCACTGTTAAATCTGTTATGCAAACCTGTTGACAGACCTTTGCATACCTTGCCTTGCCTTGGCTGAAGTGCACAGCCCTGTTGACCCTGCCACCCTGAAGTCTGTGTGTTTGAGTGATCTTTTGCATCTGTGGTTTGTGAGTGCATTCATTGCTTTAACAGCACCAGCTCCAGCCCCTGCAGCTGTAGAGCTTGAGTGCAACCTGGTTAGCCTAGGTTAGCTGTAGCCTAAGCATAACCCTGAGCATAACCTTGCTATGCTGCATCTTTAATCTGTGCTTACATCATGCACTAGCCACCTTGCTAAGAAATCACAACGGGGATACTTTGAAGCCTGTACTTGTGCTCAACCTCAACATACCATGTGCTCTGCTCAAACCCCTGCAGCTGTGAGACTGAGCTTATTGAGCAATCTGCCCTGAAATCCCTGTGCATACATCTCTGAGAACTGAGGTCAACTAACCCAGTTGACATAACCTGTGTTAGCATCATTGGCTATAATCTGTAGTATAATCTGGGCTAATTGACCTGTGCTGTGTTTAAGTTTGAGAAATTATTTGTGCTACTCTGTGCTGAGCTGCACTTAGAGCTGGTTGAGAGCTGCACCTAGACCAGGCTGTGCTGTCAATCTATCCTGGGCCGTGCTATTTTTCTCGTGAGTTCTTTGTGCTGTGCATAAGCTCTCACTTGCTAAATCTGTCTTTGTGAAAACCAAAGACTACCAAAGAAGTTCTCGCGAATTGAGTGTCACCTTATGTGAGTTGTGCTATTCTGTGTTGTATCATTTGCCAACCCTGTGCTGTGTTCATTGGCCAAACATTCACATAACCCTGCCAACGGCGCCAAAAACTTGGTAGGCCTGGAAATGTGTTTATGTTTTAGCCTACAGTGATAACCGCAAGTGCACGGCGTCTATCGGAGACGTGGCAAGTACGGGTCGAACCACAGAGACTTGTGGTGCTATGTGTGATCTAAGGGCTTCTTCTACTGAATTCTAACAAGTGCAAGTAACAACAGATGGTGTAGTTGCCGATACGGCTGAGTTGTAGTGTGACAATGGGCTAAGGATGAAATACAAGTGGTGACAATGGGATACTAGGGTCTTCAATTCCACCACTAACCTATACTATGTTTTCAACTCATGATATTATTCTTGTCTTTATGACAGATAAGGGAGAGGTGTCAACTCTGCTCCATGTCTAAGATGTTTCTCCGATTGATAGCTTAATCACAACTATGGTATCTTTCCCAAGCATTACCTGTCTATTTAGAGTACAACTAATCTGAGGATTGATAACAATCTAATTAGGCTTGAGTTGCGGATAATCATCACGGGGTATTCTAACTACGGTGCATACATGGCATGCACTTTGTGAGAGCAAAGCAGTGACATGCTAAGATTAAAATCTATCTTAGGAAGTATTTAAGCATTCAAGAATCAACATTGAAAGTATGAGAAACACAATAGCAAGTTAGGGTTTCATCTGAACCCTAGCAGTTTAAATTAAAACATGATATGAACAATTAAACTACAAATTAAACCCTAATTGATACACTGGCTAACCCAGGCATGCCTCTAACATCCAAAGTTCCATTCTATTTATACATGCCCAAATACCCAAAACTTCAAACCCTAATTTATTTTTAAAATAGAAATTAATTGAAAAATAAATCAAACCCATACTCTGATTGCCTCTGAATCGAGCTATTCTCTTGTCAAATCATCCATGCATCGCTTGTTGTGAACCCTAGCTCTAGTTATCTCTGATTTAGTTTCTAGGGTTGGTAGAAACTAAGAAAGAGATATCTAGGGTTAGAGATGAGGCGTAGGTGGCTGCTGGAGTTGTTGTTTGATGTCAGGAAGGTGATGATGGAGGTGGTGTTGACAGGGGATAGGGTGGTGGCGAAGGTGGCTCTGTCAGGGTATGGAGGTGGTAGAGAAGAAGAGCAGAGCTCTGCTCTGTCGGGAGAAGAAAGAGAAGGTGAAGAAGAGAATAGGGTTTGGTCGTGGGGGGTATAAGGTGTTGGTGGTTTTGGTGTGAGGCGGGCATAGCAAAGGATGATGTGAGGTGTGCAGCGAGCGTCGGATGCGTGGGAGAGATCTGAACGGCTCAGGATGTAAGCGGGTGATTCTGCTGTTGAGCGAGAGCATCAAACGTTGATGTGCAAGGCCGAGCGAGCGTAGGATGTGGCGAGTGAAGATCTTAACGGCTCGGGATGAGCGGGTTCGGATCCGGGTCATTGGTAACTCTAGCCAATGTCTTGTAGATGAGTTGCTACTTGTTGGGTTGCAACCGTGTTGCTTGCGCGAACTTCGACTTTACTCCATAGACACTTGCCTCGATTCTTCGCTCTTTTGGCTCCTCAATTTCTCCGAGCTTTATTTATTACCTAAAAACACAAAATTAATTAATACAAATATTTATTCTTGAAAACAAAGAAAACACAGAATCTGGGATAATATCTGATTTCTAAGCGCAAAAGATGAGTAAAAAGCCAATAAAAAGGTGTATAAATATGCACTATTTGGCACTCATCAAAATTCCTTCCCTATTACTCCAAATTCTTTCAAATCATAATATCAATCTTCAATCAGTCCCTGTTTCTAGCGCCATATGTAGTAGCAGAAAATCACACACTACACCCCTTACTAGAATTCACACAATCAAATCATTTTAAGATGAACAATTATAGTCTTTATTGATTAAACTCACAAATGTTACAAGATGAAAAGGAAATAAGCTAAAGAATTAACAACCGCTCTAAACTTTCTCTCTCTTAATGACTTTCCCAACACTCAAAAAAGATCCCCCTCTCTTAAGCCTATTCGGCTCTTTATATAGGACATTACATAGTGGATGACAAACTAAGTCATCCTTTATTTTCGGGTATGACTTGCGACATTCTCGCGAGTATATGAATGTTAAATCTCGCAACACTCCTAAATCTCGCTAGATCTCCACATATTTCTCGTGTTCAGGATGTCGTCATCCGTTGCGTCATTTTTATTTTCCATCTGCGACGTCTTCGCAATGTGTTGTTTATGGATTTCGCAAGGATATTGGTGTTGCGATATTCTGATCCTACAGATTTATCTTTGTATAGCGGCTTAATCCTGAAAGTATTCCATTCTGGACAAGGTCCCGGGGTTTTTCTGCATTTGCGGTTTCCTCGTTAACAAAATCTTGATGTGCCATTTACTTTTAATTTCCGCATTATAATTGTTTTATTATAATTAAAGTAAATTGCACTTTCTACGTTAACGTGGCACTTGATATTGATCCCATTGGTTTCGATCATTACCGTACCTTTTATCAAGTCACTTTGTTGTTGTATTGTCTCGATTCCATATCCATAGACGATCACACAAAGTGTATTGGTTTTCTCCACTTGCCTTTGATATTTAATTCACGTGTTAGCTAGGCCAGTTCTGACTAACCTTATATCAAGTAGACACTGTGTTGAAATATTCCTTGAGTGATTATTGCTCCAAGAGGTTTATACACAATGGGTCTTGTATAGGTTGTGATCAAAATAAAAGATTGTGGTGTATTTGGGTACCCTCGTCTTTTCAATTGGTATCAGAGAAGGCAAACACGAAAAGATCTAACAATCTGTGTTTGGTGCGATCCAACCTATAAGAAATTGAATCTATGTCTGATTCAGTTAACATTATGCAAGAGTATGAATACTCAAAAGTTGAAGATGTTACCACTTCGATAACTCATGATCCAGGAGTTGCGAAAACATCTGTGTAGTTCTCTGATGGAAAAGAAGATGCTGATAAAGAGTTGGTAAAACTTCTAAAGCCTATAAAATCTCTGTCTACAAAGATGCTAATATTAAAGACAGAGTCAAATCTTCTTAAGAATGAGATCAGAGAAAAAGACAGTCAACTAAATGCTCTAGCCAAAGAGAATATGGATCTCACTGTCAAACTAGAAGCCTTTGGTAAATCTCTTACACTTGATAAAGAGACACGTCCTATGACTCTGACTAATGATGTTGTTGTGATTTCTTCTGATTTTGAGGAAACTAAAAGTCCTTGCTCGACTTTTACAGACTGTGATAAAACCGGTTTAGTCACATCTGAAATAGATCAAGATGATGGTAGTTTGCCCAACTACATCAAGTCATAAGAGGATGAGAAACCATCTTCTAAGTCTACTGATGATCAGACGAAATCTTATCCAAAAGAAACTTTGAACCGATTCTGTGATCGTGATCTTAAGGAATACAACTTTCAGTCACTTGACAAGAAACTTATACTTCTTCAAAATACGGTGGTAAAATTTTTGAAGGAAGTTTCTTGTCTTAAAAATCTGAAAGATCATTCCTCAGTAGAAAGACAGAATATACCACAACCCGATGAGATCAACTCAAAAGAATCAGAAGAAAGAGTTGATAATCGCTTTTGGAAAAAGGTTCCTCCTCACCCATATCGAAACAATTCTTGTTTTGATGGAGAACGACTCCAGAAGAAAGGGAAAGAAAGATTCTCTGCCAAAGGAAACAATTAGGAATTTCCCATAATTGTTTCAGATAATTATGCTGATGTGCATCATAAGGAAATCCTTAGAATGAGAAAATCGTATGAAAATCTCATTGACGGAATTAAGAGAGATTTATCTATCTCTGAAAATTCTCACATCAGTACATCTTCTCCACATGATTATATCTCGAGAGTTAGAAAAGATCATTATTCTGGGAGAAAATATTTTGGGCAGAAATTCCCAAGGAGAAACATGAACTATGTTTCTGATACTCGCTTTAAGCGTAAAGCTTACTCCGATACAACTTAGTTGTATCGAATTTGTGTACTCTCATCCTCTTCCGTGCTCTAATTATGGATGAGAAAAGCACAATAAAATGAGAGCACATTTTTTTTGTGTGTTTGTTTATCAGAAAAATTTGTGACATTTTATGGACGACTGCGAATCCATGTCTGTCTAAAAATTGTTCATGTTTATCATAATCTTCCAAAAAAAGTTTTATTTAGAATTTTCGAATTTTAATAAACCTTCCAGCATGAGAAGTTCGTACAAAGGAAATAGAATATATTCTTTTAATATTTTCAGAATTTCCTGATATTTTCGGTTAAAAAGTTGTCTCTTCTTAAAGAGAAACTATCTCTTGCCTGTATTCAGAAACCCTGATCAATCCTTATTTAAATAACCGAGCATGCCTTCAATAACTCGCAGTGTTACAAAGGATAATAAGGAGGAAGCTCAAAAGGTTGAGGATTGTCAAGGAATCAATACAGAAAGGAAGAAGAAAATCATATCAAAAATCATGTCTGATTATGATTCTGATAGTTCCGTTGGATCACAAGATGAGTCATGTCTGTTGGCTTATAATTTACAAAATCCAACCGAAACCAAGTGGATTTGTTCTGATAGTATGATTGACTATATCCATGGTTTTGAAGAATTGAGAACCAATCTCATTATGACAGTTCAACATCAAGATTGGCTCAAAGAAAAAAATCGATCAAACAAGAAGTGTTCTTGGTGAACTCAGGGTTCTAATTGAAGAACTTGAGAAACAAGAATTGGTTGCAGAAGACAAGTCTCTTGAGACATGCTTCAAAAGTTTGAACACTGAAGAAACCTCAGTGAACAACAAGAGCACCACTAGAGATTAAGTTATTTTCTGTAATACTTAATCCAGGATAATATACATCAGTCTTTGATTTCTTTCAATAATTGTATAAGGTCTATTATGAATAAAACTATCTTATTTATGAATAAAATTATTACTTTATAATATTCTTGTGATAGTTTTTTCGTTTACATAGCCTGTGCTTGAATACTTTATCTTACTGCTATGTATGTTTATGGGATGTTTGATTTTGTTTTTCTAACCTTAATATTCGATCTCATATGATGTGAACCCTTATGGTTTGGGTGACTTTTTGGTTTAGCAGGATTAAGTTCTCGCCCATGTTGGTAGGCTTTATCAAAGGATCATAAGGGGTTCTGATTGAAACTAATATGTGAAAAAGTCACAATATGTTGAATTGTTTGGTTTAGCATAAAAGCATATGAGTTTCGGGGTTTCAACTTTTGCATTGCATTGGTTAAAACCGGTTTTCAACCTTTCTCTGGTAAAGGTTGGTCTTTGTTGTTGTTATTTTGTCTTGCGAGAGGATGACAACATTAATGGGGGAGAGTTCTAACTTGAACTGGTGCTTAATGACACATCTTAAGGGGAGAAGAGGATGCGGAACTTGAGGTAACGACTTTGTTAGTTAATCGTTTTCGTGTTTAAGAAAAGCCTAATTTTATTGCATATATATTTTGCTTTTGCTTAACAGAATTTCGGTACAATTGATGTTTTATTCCATTGTTTGTGTATGGATGTGTGTATGATTCAATTGTTTCCGGTTAAGAAAAACTATTGTTATCTTGCTTTATTGTTTGGTATCAATTGTTTAGGCTTATAAAATTTCGGTGCAATTGCGGTACTTTAATGTCTATGTTGTTTCAATTGCTTCCGGTTGAGGTAAATAATTATGCAAGTTGGTTTATTTAGTTTGTATGAATTGTTTATTGTTTAACAAAAGAAAAGGTTTTCGGATGAATTGTTTAGTCCAATTTGATTCTGGATAAGAGAAACTAAGTTAATTCTGATCTTAGTTAGACTTATCAAAGTGGAGGTTTCGGTTATTCAAGTCTAATCGAATGCCTTAACAAGAAATGCTAGTTAACTAAACTAGTACTTGTCTTGTTTAAAAGTGAAAGGTCTAAGTTATTATTTGAATAATTTGAACCTGATGAGAAAAATAGAGTTAATTTTGATCTTTATTTTGGTCTTATCGAACAAGCAATTGTATTTGTGCAATCGGTTTAGCAAAGGAACTAAGGTGCTTAGTCGATTTTTGGTTTGCAAAACTATTAGGGAAAATTTCTTCGGGCAATTGTTTCCTTGGTAACATATAAAAAAAATATATTTTGTAGTTTCAGTTTTGATATTGGTTATCAAAAATGGTGTGTGGAACCCTCGTGCTTAACTCTTATAGGTTGCAAGTCTCTTGAGATTTGTAAGATCCTTTAGGTTGTGTTCTTTTATTTGCTCGTACCTCTGTCATTTTGTGACAAAAAGGGGGACAAATATATGGAGTAAACAAGTGATATTGATATTGATTTGGTATCACTAAGGAAAGGACATTGGTGCTTAAACGTTATATCTAACGAAAGAGTAAAGCATAGACTAAAAGGGAGTATCATATCATATTGATACTTGCAGTTATATGGACTACAAAGGAAATAACAAAGACGTGAGGATTGAAAATCTACCTATCTTACCTTTAGGGGGAGTATTAGCTTTGTTATTATAATGTCAACAACGTCATTTATAGATTGAATGTATACAGGTTATTGTGCTGTTGAATTTGGGAATCGAGGGTATGTGTAATGAATTCTTGTAATTTGTTTATCCATATGATGTAAGAGTTTTTTCACTAAAATTGACAAAGGGGAAGATTGTTAGAGCAAAGCTCGGTTGAACCCACCAAGCGTTGGTATGTCAAGTTTGGTTGTCATATTTTAGTGAATCAAAACTCATTTAAAGATTCGCTTGATTATTTACTAGAGTCAACTTCGTATAGGTTAGCTTGAAAGTATTAGGATATGAGACATTACAAGTATTACGTGAAGACTTGAAGAATGTGAAGAAGTAAGGAGCTACAACGACGACATCATCCTTCCACTTGAGGTTAGTAATATTTGACTTGAACTGTTTCATTCCCTAACATATCTTTCAAGTCGTGCATATTGAAAACATAACTGCGAAGCTGTGAATGATTATACTCTAGTTAGACGTAGTATTAAGGAATACAATACGAAGTATAACGCTTATCTTTTGAACTTCGTATATAAGACATCGACATAATCGTATGAATGCTATTGTGATTATGTATGGGTATGGGTGAATATTTCGTCCTAGGAAACAATGTTTTACATTCGTTTAAAGGAAGTACATTCATAAACTTGTTTTGTAAATCGAAAGGGAAATCACTAGGCTTATTGGTATTTGTTATTCATTGTAAATCTTAGGATTACCAATATGTGTGTTTAGTATAACCACTCATAACTTGTTTATGTATCTTGGTAAAACTATTCACAAGGCCTGACTTTTGTATGGGTATGACTTTTATTAGTGAAACCGATCTTAAGTAATCACATGAGATGGTATGATCGATTTGTTGTAATTGGTATGACCAACTCTAGACATTGGGGAACCGATCCTAGTAAGAGGTGCAACCGATCACAAAAGGGGAATTGATCCTTTTAAGAGGTGCAACACGTTTTTAGTAATTAGGGAACCGATCCTATGAACATGTGCAACAAATACAAGTTAGATACCATATATATGTGGGAAACGATCCTAGTACCTAGTCACCGAGTTTTGGTAACTAGCGTGACTAATTCTAGTACCCACATGGAGGTAGAACCTAAAATTGTATTGGTAGAACCGTGAAACCCATGATTGGTGATTTGATAGGATAATCAATCACATAGTTCTTGGAAGTCAGGTGAACCAATTCTAAACTCGTTTGGAAGTGTGGAAAATCGGTTCCAAGATTGTGAATATGAAAAAGGATTTACAAAGTAAAGATGTCGACATACTTTCAACATGTGCAGTAAAGCTTATCTTTTATTGTTCAAAGATATTCCTTAATAGCTAAAGGAGAATCCCGGATCGAAATAAATTGAGAATCTTTTAATTAAGGTTTTTAGTTTTATATGCTTTTAATTTCCAGCAATTAAAATGCATATCTTTAGAAAATAAAAATTGGTAATGTGCATTTACTGATTGGAGATTTTCTACTGAGATTTCGGTCAATATTTGGACAAAGCATTTCCAGGAATTATGGAAACCGAATTTGTAAATATATTGCATATCTTGAGAATATTTTCGGTTTTGGAAATTCCTTGGTGTCCAAACTTCCTTGGTCTATATATATTGAAGTTTGCATTTCAAGCAAACTAATCCTCAGATCCATCAAAACTACCTTGTTGTGTTGTTACTGGTGGAGCCGTCTATTCGGAGAGGAAAGTAACTTAATTAGACAAAATCTCTTACGACCGCTCGTTTTAAAGACTTCTTTGGGATCGGGAAGCTCTACGAGTACCATTGGTTGGAAACTAGATAATTGCAGTTTATTATTAGTTTTCGATTGATTTGATTGACTAACGGTTGTTGAACTTTGATTGCACCTAGTTTGTTTATGCTTGAGAATCTTCTCTTCTGATATAAGATTCACTCAAACTAGATCGAAGTTTCGACGGGGATCTTTAGGCTGTTTGTAGATCTAAAGACGTCTTGTGTTAATCCATTGTTAACAGACTCCGTTCTGTATGATTGATCACAAGAGATTCAAGTTGATTGTGTGCAGGTGTTTATTGAAGATCTAAGAAGATTTCTGATTTGGGTTCATAATCTTTGGTATGCACAAAACTTGATCGGTTTGGGATCCAACTATAATCGGTTTATCTTTGTGATAGATTTGATTGATTAGTTGAGTAGATCGGCATAAATACGATTCATTGTGATTCAAAGTATTGATTGCTTAATCTTAACAATTACTTTGGTAGTTGTTGAAAAGATAGATCTAAGGACCGGAGAAAGGAGTTTATTGGGATAAACGGAAGAGCCTTTTGTCAAACTCATATCACTTGATTGAAAAGAGTTGTTCCCGAATAGATTTGTTGTTCCTTTACTGTTTGGAATACGAACCAAAGGAATTGTTCCAAGTGCGTGACTTACTGCAAGTTGGAGGCGCAGGGATACAGACGAAACTAGGTGAACTATAGGTTTAGTTGCTTGGTCTCAATTATACGAAGTTGGTTTAGATTTTGTATAGCGGCTTAATCCTGAGAGTATCCAATTCTGGACAAGGTCCTAAGGTTTTTCTGCATTTGCGGTTTCCTCGTTAACAAAATATTGTTGTGCCCTTTACTTTTAATTTTCGCTTTATAATTGTTTTATTATAATTAAAGTAAATTGGACTTTGTACGTTAACATGGCACTTGATATTGATCCCATTGGTTTCGGTCATTACCGTACCTTTTATCAAGTGATCACTTTGTTGTTGTATTGTCTCGATTCCATATACATAGACGATCAAACAAAGTGTATTGGTTTTCTCCACTTGCTTTTGATATTTAATTCACGTGTTAGGCCAGTTCGGACTAACCCTATATCAAGTGGACACTGTGTTGAAATTCTCCTTGAGTGATTGTTGCTCCAAGAGATTTATACACAGTGGGTCTTGTGTAGGTTGTGATCAAAATAAAATATTGTGGTGTATTTGGGTACCCTCGTCTTTTCATAAGAAGTTCCTTTGGTCTAGAGCGGATTTGGATAAAAAGTTTCATCATATTAGATAGGAAATGGTCTGTAGACCTTATGATGATGGGGTCTTGGGTGCTTATATGAGGCATGTTTTGGACCTGGTGAGTGGTAAATCCAACATATGGACTGACTGGGTTCACAAGAACCTAATAAAGAATAGAGATTTTTGGTCTCTTAAAGTGCCACATGAAGCTTCTTGGTGATAAAGGCGTATTTTGGAGCAGCGGGATGTCGCAAAAGATTTTGTTATGCATATTCTGGGAGATGGTGTAATTACTAAATTTTTATCTTACCTTTGGCACCCTAATGGTAGGTTAATAGAATGGTTGAGTAGGGTTGTTATTGAGATGATTTGTAATAGTTCTGATTATTGTGTGGCTGAATTTTTAACTGAATCTGGATGGGATTTTCCTGAGTTTCTAGATGAGAATGCGAATCTGATAGTGAAAAGACGAGGGTACCCAAATATACCACAATCTTTTTGTTTCAACCTATAAGTCCTCTTACCAAGTGTGATTGTCTATGGACAAAGTCGAGACAATACAACAACTTCGGTATTCACACTTTGTGTGATTGTCTATGGATACGAGATCGAGACAATACAACAATGAAAGTGTGATTACTTGATAATAGGTTCGGACTTAACCAAACTCTATAGGATCACTATCAAGTAATGCGGAGTTAACGTGTGTATTTTACTTTTAGTTATAATAAACAATTATAATTGCGGAAATATAAAAGTAAAAGACACCACAATATTTTGTTAATGAGGAAAACTGCAAATGCAGAAAAACCCCGGGACCTAGTCCAGAATTGAATACTCTTAGAATTAAGCCGCTATACAAAGTCTACACCAACTTCGTATAGTTGATACCAAGCAACTACCCTTAGTTCACTTAGTTTCCTAAGTATCCATGCACTTCCGACTTCGATGAGTTACGCACTAGTACAATTCCTTTGGATCGTATTCCAAACATCAAAGGAAGAACGAATCTATTTGGTAACAACACTATTGATTCTTTTCAAGATAAAGATATCTCAAGTCATACGCAAAGGCTCTTCCGTTTAATTTAATAAACTCCTTTGCATGGTTAGATCAATCTATCCAATAAATACCAAAGTAATTAAGTTTAGATTCGCAATCAATCATTATAGATCTCAACGAGAAACTATATAGCGATGCTGATCTCACGCAACTAATCAATCGAATAAATCCGATTCTAGTTGGATCCCAGCCGATCAAGGTTTGTGCACACACAAAGATACAAAAACCAATAAGAAATCTTCTTCGTCTTCAAATCTTCTTTAGTCTTCAATAATAACCCGCGCAACACCACTTGAATCTCTTGTGATCAATCATGCACAAAATGGAGTCTGTTAACAATGGATTATCACAAGATGTCTTTAGATCTAACAACAGTTCTAAAGATCTTGTCGATACTTCGATATAGTTTGAGTCAATCTTATATCAGAAGAGAAGATTATCAAGAATAAACAAACTAGGTGCAATCAAAGTTTCAACAACCGTTAGTCAATCAAATCAATCGAAAACTAATAACACTGCAATTATCTAGTTTCCCACCAACGGTACTCGTAGAGCTTCTTGATCCCACAAAACTCTTTAAATGAGCGATCGTGAGAGATTTCACCTAATTAGGATACTTTCATTCCCGAATAGACGGCTCCACCAGAAACAACAAGAAATGAAGTCTGCCTGGGTCTTATGATAGTTTGCTAGAAATGCAAACTTAGGTATTTATAGACCAAGGATGTTTGGACACCAAGGAATTTCCAAAACCGAAAATATTCTCAAGATATGCAACGAATGGCAAAATTCGGTTTTTCTAATTCCAATAAATACTTGTCTAATTTTCCGAAATCTCTCACTAGAAAATCTCCAATTAGTAAATGCACATTAGTAATTTTTATTCTCTAGCGATATGCATTTAATTGCTGGTAATTAAAGCATATAAAACCAAAAACCTTAATTAAAAGATTCTTAATTTATCTCGGCACAGGATCTCCTTGAATACTAAGGAATATCTTTGAACAGTAAATGATAAGAGTTACTGCATGTTCAAAGTATGTTGGCATCTCTTCACAGTAAATCCTTATTCATATTCACGTGGATTTACATTCTAGGAATTGGTTATACAACACTTCCAAACAAGTTTAGAATTGGTTGACCTGTATTCCAAGATAACTATGTGATTGATCCAATACCAAATCACATACATGGGTTCAATCGGTCCTACCAATCACTAGGATCGGTTATACCTTAATATGGAAATACTTGTGATCGGTCACACCAGTCACTAGGATCAGTTACACCAGTTACAAGGATCAGTTCCATATTCTCATGGTATTGCTTGTGATCGGTCACACCAGTTACAAGGGACGTTTACACCAGTTACCGGGACCGGTTACCGATTACACAACACTTTGTGATCGATCACAATAATTACTAGGATCGGTCAGACCAATTACAAATATCGATCATACCATCACATGGTGATTACTTAGGATCGGTTACACCAATTAATAAAAACCAGTCATACCAAATCATAAGTCAGGCATATTGATTAGTTATACCAAGATACATAACCAAGGTTAAGATCGGTCCTACCATCTCACACATATTGGTCATCCAAAGATTTCCAATGAATAGACGGACTAATAAGCCTAATAATTTCCCTTTCGATTCACGAAACAAGTTCATGAATGTACTTCCTTTAAACAAATGTAAAATATTTTTTTTAAGGATGAAATCTTCACCATAACCCATTCACATAATCATAACAGTATATACAAGATTATGTCGATGTCATATCTACGAAATTCAAAAGATAAGCATTATACTTCGTAGTCTAATTCCCTAATACTATGATCATACAATTATGACCATGTCACATCACTAGAGTATTATACAATATGTACAGTACAGCTTTGCAATTATGTTTTCAATATAGCACGACTTGAAAGATACGTTAGGAATGAAACAGTTCAAGTCAATATTACTAACCTCAAGTGGATAGATGATGTCATCGTTGTAGTTCGTTACTTCTTCACATTCTTCAGGTTTTCAGAGTAATACTTGTACTTCTCAACATTCTTAGACTTTCTAGTCTAACCTAAACGAAGTTGACTCTAGTATATAATCAAGCGACTTTAGATGAGTTTTGACACACTAAAATATGATAACTAAACTTGACATACCAACGCTTGGTGAGTTCAACCGTGTTATGCTCTAACAGATTGTTGATAAGATCAAGGAGCTGGATTGTGATGTTTATGAGTCTGTCTTGGTGGTTTGGAAGGCTAGTAACTCTGTTGATTTTACCATGAAGGATGGGTTAATGAAAAGGTGCAGTGGACTAGTCTGGTGTGGTTTGAGTCACACATTCCTAGGCATTCTTTCATTGCCTGGTTAGGGATGCATAAAAGGTTGAAGACTAAAGAGAAGAAGACGGTCAAGTGGGGGAAGTTACAAACATCTACTTGTGTTCTTTGTGAAGATAGTTCTGAATCTGAGGATCATTTGTTTCATTTCTGTTCTTTTGCTGCTGGGATTTGGACGGGCATGCTGCTTAAAATGGGTTATTATAGAGATAGGTGCAATAGTTGGCAGGAAGAGCTTATGTGGTGTATCAGTAATTTCTCTGGATAGGGTCTTACTTCTAGAGTCAAAAACTCATGTTAAATAACTTTATCTATCACATATGGAAAGAGAGGAATAATATAATATTTGGTTGTAAGTTTTGTTCTGCGGACCAAGTCGCTTTTGTTATTTTAGAAGATGTCAGACTCAAGGTTAGTTCTTTCAAGGGAAGTGTGGAGGATAGTTCTTTTACTAGAGATTTTATGGAAAGGTTGGGTATCCTTTGTGTGTTCTCCACTTTTGCTA
Source organism: Papaver armeniacum (assembly GCA_023531295.1). Classification (NCBI taxonomy): domain Eukaryota; kingdom Viridiplantae; phylum Streptophyta; class Magnoliopsida; order Ranunculales; family Papaveraceae; genus Papaver; species Papaver armeniacum. Next base: position 105,365 of record JAJJWW010012890.1, on the reverse strand, counting down.
GTAAGTCCTATCCTTGGCTTGCTCCAGAACTAGATCTCACTATGATAAATTCTGATGGTTCCAAAAAAGAGAATTCGGAGGTTTCAGAGCTATTTTGAGAACAAGTCGAGGTGATGTCATTGCTGCCGCTAAAGGGGGTGGTCCTCCTATTAGTGTTAATGCTCATGATCTTCAGGTTGTGGAGATGGGTCTGACTCTTGCGAAGGTCAGAGGTATTAAAAGAGCTCATTTGGCTACTGACTCTATGGTCGTCTATCTCTTATTGGTGCAGAAAGATAGTAAGCCCCCTTGGCACCTTCTGCAGATTCAGAGAAGGGTTAATAACCAAAGATCTTATTTTGAAGTGTTGAAATTCTCTCATATTTATAGAGAGACGAACAGGGCTGCAAACATGTTGACGAGTTACCATCCTCCTATTAAATGGGTAGATGTGAATGTTGAGGCTTTTTCCTCTGAGTTGTCTGACATAGTTAGAGAGATAGAGAGGGAAAACAATACTTTTGTGAGTAGGTTTTTTGTTCTTTTTTTGTTTTTTTGTTTTGGGGGGTGGGGTTCGTGAGCTTTTGTCATAGTCAAGGCAGCTATCTGATTTAAAAAAAAAAACTTAGCCATAGCCAAGGCAGTTCGTGAGCTTTTGCCTTCTGGAACCGGGTATTCATACCTTTTGGCAGTTTGCGAAATCAGACCCAAAGGGTATGCGTACCCCCAACAATTCGCGAATTTAATTCACTCAGGTGGAAAGTGATGCATACTGGATATGTATAGCTGCCCAGTTCATGGAATTCAGATCGACTGGGTATCTGTAACTTGTTCCAAGCAGTTCATTAACTCCGTCACGTTCAAATTTGAAAAATTCCTAATAGCCATAGACAATATGCACTGTTTGCTTGAGACATTTTTAAAAGATCAATTAATTTAGACAAAATAAGTTTGTGAACAATAAATTATTTTAACTAAGATTGCTAAAGATCTATGAACATCCATTATTCAAATCATATTTCGAGAATTTAAACAAAACAAGCTTGAACTCGAAAATTTCTTCTTTGCAATATTAAATCTACTAAATCATATAGCAACGCCTCATAAGATAGAACCGTAGATACTATGAGTAAATAAGATGGGTTAGTTTTCACATACCTCGTTTTTGATGATGTTCTCGTAAATATCTTAGTTTGAAATTCAGTCTTCAATCTTCGAGGTATTTCAATGATATTTGATACTCAACCACCATGCTCTAATCTTAGTCCGAAACTTGACTTTAGTAGATTGGAAATCAAGATATAGTTTTGTGCATCTAACATTGGCAACAAACGTGAGATAACAAAAGTTGCAAGTTCGGCCGAACGATGCTCTAGGACCCCTAAAAATCCTGTTATATTCTTGTGCGTCATGTTGTACCTTTTTAGTCAAAACCTCGGCATAACATATCATACGGGCACAATACATAAATAATAACCTTATATCGTGGTGACCTACACTTGCAAACTTAATATACTTTCCATAATTTTGTATAACGATTAATATGATGGATTTTCAAGATAAATATAATTAATTTAATAAGATTATTCAAAATTGTGTATTTATATTATATTTTACTTTATAATATATCATAAAGCTTTGTTCTCAAAAAAATGTTCTAAACATAGGTTAGGAAATCAATTTAAAAAACAATTGTTAAGCCATGTGGATAGGCAAAGTGGATTTTCGACTATGGTAAATACAAGTCAGCGGACCACGATGAGATGCGCGGACTAAGAAGATCCGTGCGGTTTAAAACAAACCGTTGGCGGCTCCAACGGCTACTTTTGTAACGGTCACCGGAACGGCTAATTTCCCCCCAATATATACTACTCGATTTCCTTCTCCAAAAATCACAACAATTATTCATCCAATCAATCAAACTTAATTTCTCTCAATTTCAATCTCTATTATTTTTTAACCATGAATCGTGATTTTGATTCTTCTGAAAAAAAATATGGAAATGGATGAAACCTTGTACGAAGAAGAGCAAGAAAGATATGTAGAGCTTTTGCGTCAAATAGATGAATACGCAATTCAGAATAGAAGGAGGCAAAGTTTTATGTTGCAATTACATTCAGGGATGATACCAAAGAAATGCAGATATAGGCGAAGTCCGCACTTTCGGTATCATCCCTCAATGACCATGTATGAAGAATAATGCAAGTTAGAACCGTTGGATGATTAATATCAGATGTAGCCGTTGGCGGACGAACAATGAACACGCGATTTCAAATGACCAGCCGACGGATTTACTAAGACCGCGCGACTTATCTGAATCCGCTGGCGGCTTTTGATCAACCGTGCGGTTTAAGACGAGACGCGCGGCGACTCAAAAACCGTAATGGGAAAATCATTAAATTTGCCAGGTTGCCCAGCTATTTTTCTCTTTTGTTGAGTCCTCTCTTTTGTTGAGTCCATAGTGGAATCAAAATGAACAAATCAAAGATTTGTTGAGTCCATTGGAACGGCTCTTGCATACCGAAAACACAATAATCCCCTCACATTTCTCTTCATGGTGGGGAGGCTGGGGACCAAAAGTGACACTCTACTAATCTCCATAGGGTAGGGCCCCTTCACTGTGAGAGCGGTTTTAATTTTGTTTATTTCGTCAATATGTTCAGAAGCGCTGGAGGAAAAAAACAAAAAAAAAAGGCAGTCACTCACAAACTAGAACCAGCCCGAGTGCCAGTCTCACTCTCACCATTCACCAAGTATAACTAAAGACCGTCTTCATAAAAAAAAATGTTGCCTTTATCGAAGTCAAGGTTTGAAAACACCCGTTTTTACCGAAAAAACGACCGTTAAAACGGTCACACCCATATACCGTGGCCTTGAGGGTTCCCGAACCCCGTACCTTTATAATGCCGATAAATAGGAAATAACGCCAGTTTTTTAGGGCCGTTTTTCAGTTTTCACACACGTTATAACCTTTTTCTAAAATTAGTTTGAATGTTTTTTTCTTCTAAATAACATTTTAACGTGTGTTTTTTAGAACTGTTTTTCCGTTATCACGCACGTTATAATCGTGTAAATAACTTTCTTACCATTTTTTTTTTTTGAGTTTTTTTTCTTTCTCTGGATTGAAGGCTTAAAACTTAGAATTAAAATTTTAATACAAAGAAAGTAAACTACATGATTAAAAACTTCAAATTTAAAAAACATAATATTATTAAACTAGTATTCATCATTTAAATAGTTACGTGAACCAACTACGTCCACCACCCTTTTTCGATCTATTCATGTATTTTGTCATTTTCACGACGGTTCCTTTCCTCATTATAGTCATCATCGGGGGATACTGGTCGTCTTCGTTCGCATAAATATCATAATCATAATAGCCTCCATTATTATCATCATTGTTACCTACTTCATTATATATTGTTATCAATATTAGAATTATATCATTCGTTCATATATTGGACACCCTAGTCAGAGCGATTGGTAGTGTAGTGAAAATCATATGTATGATTCACATTCTCATAACCTTGTGTATTATCTCCAAATGAAAGATTACCAAAGTCATAAACAAAGTCACTCACCGGTAACCTTTCGTATGAGATTTCAACTTCGGGATCATGCCAGTTGTATGGTAGAGGGACAAGCTCTGGATTATTAACGGCTTCCTCTTCCAGCATATTAATAATTGTTCTTCTTGAGGTAATAAAACCGGTGTTTCGTCTTCCCCCGTTATCCATTCAAGCATATTTGCATCCCTCAATAGACTATGAACGTCGTGAATATCAATGTTATGTCGCCTTGCTTTACCTTTAATTCTTTGTTGCTCCAACTTCAAATTGTACTGAACATACACCAGATCATGTATTCTCGATGACAGTAAATGATTGTGTAGTTTGGAGTGGATTCTTTCAAGCACACTCCAATTCCACTCTTATCCAGATAATGTATTTGTTTGACTTAATATCTTTACTGCAATCTCCTGGAGGGATGGATACTTAGCACCATAAGAAACCACCAACTTACATGATCACCATGTTGAGCCGCAATACATGCTGATAGTGATGAAAATTGACCTTGCATCATTCCCATGCTTCCCTCCTACAAAGAAAAGTACAATTGGTACTAGAAATTCAAATTACTTAATTAAACATATTTGGAGATAATATTAGTAATTTTGTACCTCTAGCATGCATTTCGCTCGTTCTTGCGGGACACTAACCATTTTTGATATAACTTCAGTAAGACAAATTTGGAGCTCAGAAATTTCATTGTTGATGAGATTGGTTGTTGGGTTAAAGATGTAATAAGGATTGAGAAAATACGTTGCAGCATGAAGAGGAGAACTCAACTGACTTTTCCATTGTTTCTTTATTACACACACGATAGAAGCATTTCGATTTGATCCCAAACCCATTTGTATAGTTTCCATACATGTAGCAAGTGCATCGAACAAATAACCCATGGTGGGTTTGTCTGAGTCCAAAAAACGTACCATTTTCAATAAAGGACCGACCATTATGCACGCATTTTGACACGTCGACCAGAACACCTCATTTGAAATAATATTCTTAATTCACATCTCTAGCTTGTTTAGTTTTTGCCTCTACTGATTTCAGAAATTCTTTGTCCACAAACAGGCTCTCGATAGCATTAAGTTGATCAATGATACTTTTGAAATATCATAGTGAATAACATTTTAAAACATCTACGTAAGGAATATAAACATGAGTATCAAATTATACATATTCTTATACTAACAATAATCAATTATGGTAGTTTTAGAAATATTCCATTTTTTTAATGATATAGGTCATCTATTAGTGGGACAAAATTTCGAAATAAATAGGTCATCTATTTAGGGACAGAGGGAGTATTAAAAAAGGAAAAAAAAAATCTTAGTCACAACGTTTTTTAGACACGTTATAACGTTTTCACGCATGTTATAACCGTCGGATAGGAATTTCATACCATAATTTTTTTTAATTTTCTATTAACCGTTAAAGCGACAGTTTTTTTTTAGAAAAACATACAAAAAACACATTTTTTTCCTAAATAACACATTTTTTGCCGAAAACATGCTCACACCCGTCAAAACACATTATAACGGTCACACCTAGTACCCGTGACCCGTGACCCGTTTTTCAAACCTTGATGGAAGTTACTACTAGAACTACCCTAGAGTACTACTAGTACTAGGTGTTTAATCCCATCTAGAATGTAATAAACATTATCCACTTGATTTCCCGCCCTCATGTCACCAAGAACTCTCAACAAAAAAAATATTTAGCAGGAGAGAAATGCTCCTCTCACTCATCTCACCAGTCCTTCAAAAACCGTCATCTTCACTCATCATCAAATCTCATCTTACAACTCAATCTTCTTCAATTCACACTCAACTATCTTCAGCTTCTCCATTATTACCATCACCTTCACCAAAAACCCTTTCCCTGAATCCTAACAATAACAGCAATAGCATTAATAATAACCCAATAGTCCCAGATCCTTCGTTAAATTGTGCACTTCAATGTCAGCACTTTGATTCGTAAGTACCCATTTCTTTAAACCTTCGTTTACTCGAGAAACTTTTTCCAATTCGCTTATTTTATTTATTTATATTTGTAGGTTAAGTGTTTGTTTAATTTTCTGAGCAACAATTTGATTTTGCTTAAAACTTGTATTTCTGGTTTTGCAGGTGTTCTGGGTGTACCCACGAATGGAATCTTCATAGTCCTAACATACTTGAAGATGCTAATGCTTTCTTTAGAAATCTTGGTGTTTCAAATTTTACATTTGATAGTTGTAGATTGGTATGGATACTAGCATGTTAATTTGATTTGTATAGTTTGTTACACCTTTTTTTTAACGAAAAATACTGAATTGTGATCATATATTATAGTGGGGTTGGAGATGTCGTGCAAAATTAGCTGTTAGAGGTTCTTCAACTAAACCTTTGATTGGTCTGTATCAAGAGGGTACTCATAATGTTGTAGATATTCCTTCCTGTCAAGGTTAGCTCCACCTGAACTTTACTTATGGTTTTGATTACTGGTGGTGTACAGTTAATTGAAATCGCAATATTAATATTATGGTTTTGCAGCTCATCATCCGAGCATCAATGCAGCTGTTGAGCTTCTTAAACAAGGCAACTTTTTCCCAATCCAGGATTCTCTTTTTTTTTTTCTTTTTTCTTTTTGAGTTTGAACACTATCGATAAGATTGTGACTTTTGCTTTTTCTTTTTTTGTTGTTCCAGGAATGGCTAAGCTGGATGTGGTGCCATATGATGAAGACGAGGTAACTGGGGAGCTCCGATATGTGCAGGTTAGCAGTTTGACTCCCTTTTATCAGATCCTACTACCGATTTACACGTACTTAGGTAAAAAATAACATGATTCATTTGATTAACATGTGACAGATTTATTGGTTTTGAAACTTTTTTAGATGGCTGTCACTATGCATAACACATCCCTTCCAGCGACTGAGAGATACCGCAGCGGTTAGTAGGATCAATTTTGTATTTGCATTGGTAGCTAAAATTTACAGGGTATGATGTAAAATACTGAAAATGCGTTGAAACTTAAATTCAATTGTATTTGTTTTCAGGTAAAGTACAGGTTTCCTTGGTTTGGAATTCAAGAAATGAGACTTCGTACGGCGCAGACAAGTTGAATGCTTTGGCCACTGTAAGCCATCAATTTTATTAGTATATCCTGCACGCCTCTGAACTTTAAATATCAAGAACCTGCTTGTGTATACACCCTCTTAATACCTCTGCTCAAGTGAATGATAGTCTGATTATTGTTTGCAGTTCTTATGGCGGAATGGTGGGCCCAACAGCAATGTTAATCTCATTCACTCTGTTTGGGTTAACTTCCAGACATCGACTAACAATGTAAGTGAAGGCATGAATGTATTTTCCAGGATTGTAGCTTTTGTACAAATTTGAACCTTTTATTTTTTTTCTTCAGAAATTAACTTGAATTGGGTGTTCATCACACAGATAATTTTTGGAAATCGGTGGAGACATCTATTAGGGGAGATAGATTTTTGGGAACGTGTCGGGGGCATCGACATATCCTTGGCTCCGTCCAGTTTTGGTCAAGCTAATACACGGGTAAGATAAGTTTAGATTCCAGCAAATTCTTTATATTCAATTTCAAGAGTTGAAGTACATTTATCCTTTTTGAACTCTGACCTGGTCAATTACCTTAACATGAACTAGGAATCTAAGAGTGTCTGTTGAATTACATTAACCCCTTGATGCAAAGCTTAATAGTTAAGTACGTCCATTGAGAAACCCCTCCTGATCAGGGTCTCCAAAACACATCAGCTATGAAATATGGTACTTGAATATTTGCGTGTTCATTGTTGCAGGCGTTTGATTCTTTGCTCCAAAGATTGCACAAGTATGTCCCTTATGGCTCTTCAGTTGCTGATATGTATGCAGGAGCAGGTGTCATTGGATTATCATTGGCTGTTGCTAAGAAATGCAGGCAAGTAACTTTAGTATCTCTATTTGCTTGATCTGATGTTTGAAACTCCAAAGTCTCCTACAGAAAAGTAACCTAATTGAAGTTCAAAATTACTATTACCTATTCTCAGGTCTGTTAAGTGCATTGAAATTAACAAAGAGTCGAAGCTATCTTTTGAGAAGACAGTCAGCCGCTTGCCAAAACATCTAGATAGCAACATTAGCTGGCACCATGCAGACACTTCAATTGTCAGTATTCAATTTTCAGCCTCACCGCAGCTTCTCTCTGCTGGACCCATAATTTATTATTTTTATGTCATTCCCAATGTTTTAACTGTATCAAAAATTTGATCAGTATTATGATTTTATTGCTTCATACCTCATTTTGTTCTGTATTATATTTTATCCTAAATACAGCGTGTGTTTTCAATTATGTCACACATGACTTGGTTTGCTTGTTGTCATCTTATAACCCACTGGTAAATGTATCAGGATCCTCTCTCTTGGCTCGAGGGATCAGATGTAGTTGTCGTTGATCCTCCTAGGAAAGGGTTGGACCCAACCCTGGTTGAAACGCTACGGAACTTATTTCATTATGAGCGCAAGGCAAAGTCCCCTGTGAGGTAATAACTATATCTTAGCATCTGCTGTCGTTGATGAAATCCAATTAATTATATTTCATGAGCTCGAGGGAACTACAGTAATTCATAGTGCCTCTCTATGATTCACTTTTGGTTTCTATCCCAGGTCTGTTTTGAAGGAAAAAGATGAAAAGCGACCATGGATTTTACGTGCGAAGGAATCATCGGTGGAGATAGAAGGCAAAACAATATGGGAGAAAAGTCGATCACTTCCGGAAACTCTTATTTATATAAGCTGTGGGTGGGAGAGCTTTAAGGAGGTCAGCACAGCAGCTAAAATTATCTGAGATTCTGAGACTTAGAATATTCAAGTTAAGCTGATTCGGATTATGTTCATCCATACTGATTCTAGTCCTCGTCTGATGAACAGGATTGCAGGTTGTTGTTGTCTAGTAAAGGGTGGCATTTGGAGAAAGCCCATGGCTTCAATTTCTTTCCTGGAACTAACAGGTCTCATGCCTTCTCTTCTCATTGATGTATCTTATACTTGGTCATCTCTCTGTTACCTTGTCCCTTTACTATATATATATATATATATACATTTTCTATAATCGTGTGCTGTACATAGTTTGACTTGTTGTATAACTATTTGCACAGCATCGAAATCTTGGCAGTGTTCAAACGGACAGCAGGAGGTGCAGTTAAGAAAAAGAAGAAGAAATCACAGTCAGGAGTTGTCCACTCAGAGATGTAATGCAAAAGAAGATATTTGAAACAGAAGCGCCATTTTTCTTCTCTCCGCGTCAAAAATGAACTGGTCGTTTTGTACTGCATACGCACAGAAATAGCTATGAAGATTCAAGTTCTACACGTATTGTTTTCTCTGTATTGAAACTTGTAAGGTGTGACTGAATGAAAAGATAATGACAAAATTTAAAGAACAAAAGAGGAACCATGTTCTATGAAATAAAGTGTTACTGGTCTGTTGCTTTGAATTTTTCGCTATTTTTTTTCTTCTATTTTCCAAGTCTTACCTCGAGATACATCCTTATTGTATCTAAGGGCTAGAAAGTGCACCCTTCCGGTCGCCGTCACGGCAGTACACATTTGTTAGGAGAAGTTAAGCATGCCCGTTGTGTAGCACGGGCACAAATCTAGTGTATTTACAAAGGACATACTGCATAAGAATAAATTTATGAAAAAAAAAAATGTTTTCCATATAACTGTTACACTAAAAAGAAACTCATGGTTCACGAAAATAATAAGTGCATTGGAAGGCAATTATCCTAACCGTTGGACTACAAACGCAAACACTGGAAACTCAAGAATGAAGTGAGTATCAAATTACATGGTAATTGTGCATGTGCATTCTTTTTTGAATTTAAGGAAAATGAAGATCGTAGATAGGTGATAGAATTAAGCTCTTTTTACATATCAAACTGTCTTTTAACTTTGAGACCATGGTCTATTTTGATTGAATCTTCAATTGCTAGCATTAGAATTTAGAACCGTTACCATTTAGGTGATGATTTACAATGTTCCTCTGCACATGTGGGACAATGAAGGTCTAAGTCTAATTTCTAGTTTCATAGGGAAGCCTCTTCTTGTAGATGATTATACTTTCAATAGGACAAGATTTTCTTATGCTAGGGGTTTGTATTGAAATTGATGTATATTTCAATTACCATGAGAGTATCCCTTTAATGATTGATGGCAAGATTGTTTTGGAAATGCCGGTTGAATATCAATGGAAACCCCCAAATGTGATTTGTGTAAAGTTTTTGGCCATTCTTCTAAAAGTTGCACAAAGGAGCTGAAATCAAGATGGACAGCTAAGAAGAATGGCATGGATCTTGAGAAAACTAAATCAATAGTAATGGAGAATGTTGCCAGTGAGATTCAGGGAGAAAATCTCCAGGATTCAGATCAGTGGCGGAGCCAAGATTTCAAAATGAGGGAGGCTAAATTTTTTTTTTTTGCCGCACCCAAGTCAACGTCAGAGCTAAACACCATTTCTCCTTGGAATCACTAATGAAATAAGATCATATTCCTTGAGAAAAACAATGTATAAGAATGTGCTCAGTAGACTCCGTCTGTGACAAAAACAACTTACACATAAATTGTTAGGAACATTAATACTCGAGTTTGCAGCATCATAATTAAGAGTCCGTAGAGAATTCTTAAATACTTTTCGCCTATAACAAGAATTCGAATCTTTGGTAAACATCTCTACACCTATGCAAGAACTCAAATCCTTGGTGAACATATCTACACCAAAACAAACTATTGATGCATTGAGAAGAAGTGCAGTTCTCCAACAGATATGAATATGAATAGCATGGCTTAATTCTTATACTGTATAAGTTTTTGTTTCGTAGTTTTCTTGGTGTAGGTGACCTCCTTAGTGGGTTTCTCATCCTTCCTTTTGAGAAGTTAACCGGTGTCGGTAATCAATCTAGTTGGTTTTCTGACAATCTCACGAATGAACCGTCTCGATTGCGTTTCATTATCTATTTTCTATTTATATGGTACAATAATTGATTATAGTTTCAACTAATTACTGAAATCGTTGATTTAGTCTTTTCCCACTATTCTTTCTTTGTTCTTCTAAGCCTCGCTAACAACTTCTTGTTAGTCTAAACTACATTGGTGGACTAAAATGCTGAGTATGGTGGACTAAACGGATAATTTTGATTTTTGCTAAGGGTAAAACACTAACGATGTGAGGTTATATAGGAAAAAAGGGGGGGCTACAACTAGGTTTTGCAATACATCAGACAATCAGGGGAGAGCCACAGGTGAAACACAATCCTTTTCTTTTAGAGGGACACCCTTCTTTCGAGCCTGATAATAAAGAAGTAATTTCAGGCCATCAAGGAGATTTAGTAAAAATGTAGTATCGATAAGTGATGATGGGAACTGGAAGACATCTTCAAGCAGAAAATCTCGTGTTAAGAATGTGTTTATTGATGAGAAAAGCACTACCAAGTCTAAGAACAATGACAATTAGTCAAAATGAATAACACTTTCAGTGTATTGAACAATGAAAATCAACAATCTATTCAAGATCAAGATAGAGTTTTGATTGAAGAGTATGAGGAAGATAATGAAGAATTCTATGACATAGAATCTGACAAATATGCTCACTATTTGGCTTATGAAGACAAAATTAACAAGAAAACTGAAAAAAGAGCGTCCAAGGCTCAAATGGAATGGCGAAATTCCAAATGAGAATTTGGGTAAAGGCCAACTTTCTACAGCTAGAAAGCAAAAGTAATTTGCTTGTGTTTTAGTGTTTGTTTTGTTTGTAGGTTCTTTCTTTGTTGTTGCATGGTTTAAAACATTCTTTTAGTTTGATTTTTTTTTTTTTGGCGTTTGCTTTAGGCGCTCCTTTCATGTTTTCTTTTTCTCTTTTTAATGTATAAACCTTTCAAGTCAAAAAATAAAAATAAAAATGCATTTTTTGTGCACTGTGTATAACTTGTACAAAAAAAGAAACACATGCCTTTTTTTATATTTTGGTCAATCAACATATTTCAATTTATACAAATCAATATAGTTATTACATGATCGCTTATAAGAATATCAAAACATCAAAATACAAGATAATCAGAACCCTAATACAAATAAAAATATTAATTATAAGTAAATCACAAAGACAAAGAACCATAAATCACAAAGACATCCAATTGTTTATGTAGTAGGGAAGGATGATGGTATAATCTGGAATCAACTCCAACCATTTAATCTGATTTTCGTCATCTTCAATAAGAGATGCTCCTAAAAAAAGTAGTGTTTGCCCATAATCTTGTTGATCTAAACGCACCCGGATGCGATAGCATTGTTGCGTGGAGATAGGAGTCCCATATGTCATGAAATTCTTTTTCCCGAAGAAGAAGAAATGCCTGTAAGAAGCATCGGTTAACTCTGTGCCAGCAGCCGCTCTAAATCCCTTGGATTGAATATGGATTGAATATGTTTGTTAAATTTTAGATGTTTTTGAATCGAGAATAACAAGACGAGAACCAATTATTAAGATTTGAAGAAATCACACTTAAAGCGAATAGAAACTCGCCCCAAATCGTGAAGAAACATCGCCCAAATATCAAAGGAATATGTCGAAAGACATAAAAATCAATTGAAAACCATTCTTATTCAATTAAATATAAACTAAAAAGCAAAGACACCGTGCTCAGATCTGTTCCAAAAAAGGATAATGAAAGCTAGGATTTTTTTTCTTTTGAAAAAAGAAGGAGAGAGATCTCCTAGATTAACTGCTTCAGTTAAATCAACTACGAGACGTCATTCAGATAGAGAGAACTTAGAACATAGTGAGATTGTTTGGTTCCTTTGTACTATTGGTACATATTAAAGGGATAAATGAGAGATTCCAACCATAATACGAGAGGACTGGGTGGGGCCAACCTTGGGGGTGTGCTATATTTATTGGGACCTTCCCTAGAAGTCCTCATCGTCGAGGCATAAGCGCCCTTTTGCTACCCATACGCTAGGCGTCGTCTTAGTCTTCCCTGATCAGATCGCTCCCACACCTTTTTTTTTTTTTTTTAGTTTTTGGAAAGGTTAACTTATATTAATCATAAGCTCATTTTTATCAAAGACATTGGAAATAACACTAGATTTTAAAATTTTTAGATGAAGATGGGATGACATATGCCGAAGATGCTTTAGGCGAGCTTCTTTGCAATGTAGTCCGCCGCAGAGTTATATTTCCTATTATATACTTTACCCAAGCCTATGATAATTTTTCTAAATTTGAGAGCAATTCCTGTATGGTATTTTCCGCACTCCAAGGAGAACCTTTACATAAATTGTTGATTATCTCCGTCAGAATTTTGCAGTTCGTTACTATTGAGACACTAGACAATATATTATTAATTATCCACGTAGACAATCATGTTTTTTTCTTTTTATAAACTTTTTATTTGAAAATAACCAGATATATAGAACATAGAAGAAACTAATCTGTAGATTCAGACTCATTTGGAATCAACTCTGGTAGAGTTGTCCGTCCGATGACTGAATCTGTGTGATTAGTTACTTCTGAAACAGATACAAAGTTTGAGTTCATATTACATCGCTCATAGGCTTTAACAGAATCAAAAGTAATAGCTGGAATTAAAAAGGAAGGTGTAACATAGAAGCTAGTAATCAGCTGTGTTGAAGTTCTTCCTTCTTTTGCCAACAAATCGGCCACTTTGTTTGCTCTTCTATCCACACAGTGAAATCCCCCAAAAGAAACTAGTTCAGCTGCCATCTTCTTTACTTCATCTAAGATGGCTACACATTGCCAATCATGGATTTCTACGTTTCCTAATTCATTTAATGTGGAGGGTAAATGATCACCTCAAGAGCTATCTCGGAACCCATAATATTTCCTGTCCAATTAGTAAGCTAGACCATGGTTGTTTCCAATATCCATACTAAAGGTGTTTTAGAATAATCAGAACATGGGCCATGTACAACTAATGACTAGTTAAAATTATCTGAATTAAAGTACTTATCATCGAAGGTGAAAAAACTATACTAATATTATTTAAGAAGAAACATTTACTCTGTAGAATAACTAGTGTACACCAAAAAATCCAAAAAGTAAAAAAAAAACACTTGTTGCATAACAATAATTAATGCATAATAATGTACACTGCATATAGTCGGTACGCAAGAGAGTATGAGTTACTCCCCCTATTTCTGTAAAAGAGATACTATCACGTTTTCATGTTAGCCTAAAAAAATAGGCTAAAACTAAAAAAATGATAGTATCTCTTTCCAAAAACAGAAGTAGTAACATATAAGAATAACCAGTACACGAAAAAGTACGATGCATAAAAATAACCGGAATTATACATTGCATAGAATAACGGGTGCACTAAAATAACGGATACATATAGTTGCACTCATTAGGAAATGAAACGTTCATACTTTCGTATTCGTTTTTAACATCATATCTATTTTCTGTCTCTTGGATATTTTTCATGGGTGTATATTGAAAAGATGTAAGACTCTACCAATACAATAACAACTAAATACACTTACAACAACAAAAAATCTTAAAATGAATCAGAAAAAGAAAAACTACGATGAAAACGAAAGAAACTGAAGTTAAAAGAGAAAAAATCCATGAAAATAAAGATAAATAAAATATTTGACGTGATCAATCAATAGAGATGAAGATTGAAGATTGGAAAAACCTCCAAAGTTCTCCTGAGCGTCTTCATCGACATTGGTTGGATTTTATAAGCTCCTGCACAACGATAATCTTCATATATTAATCCCGAAATTGCTTGAAACTTCCATCCACGTGAAATCAGAGGCAAAACCAGGATTCCAATAAGGAACGGGCAAATGAAATAAATATGAAGCTAACTTCACTTAGTTTTTATATTGGTCTTATAAAAAATAAAAACTAATAGAGATCTTGTACATCCAAAGGTAAAAAACTGACCACACTAATACCCGGAGTTACATCACATACCCTTGGGTGAGACTAATAAGTTTCACATTTTCGCGTTGAAGCCAAAGTTTTTGGTAGAGTCAACTCCAAAGTAGTATCAACAAAAATACCATTAAGGATTATCTCCACAACAATTAAAATCTACGCTTAGTTATAAGACAATGAAAATATAAAAAATACTACGTGTAAGGAAAAGAATTAACATTTTTTTCCGGTCAGTTTTCACCTTAAAAATAGGTTTTCGAATTCAATTGAAACATGTACACTTTATGATTCTAGGTGGCTAATACTTGTATATCAAGTTTATAGATTATATATAGTGTATGTTAGGGATATCAAATTAGTTATGGAATGTTTATCGAGTTGTGAGGAATTCATCCAACTTTATGGGGTAGTTATATGAGAAACATTGTGAAGGCTCGTATTTTTTTGTTCTCTTGGTTAAGAAGAGATCTTATACCTAAAACAATCAAGATATCTAGGCAAAGAAAGAGATAAAAGCTCTCTATTCAGTTGTAACTGGGATTCAAATCCAAAGCTCATTGGTACAACTACCTGTTGAAAAAGCGGGGGTACAACAACCACACCCAATATTTCGATTAGCAATCTGTAACCCAATATTCAATTTGCAATCTGTATGGACTAACTCCAATATACTTTCAAGAGAATCAACTAGACTCAATCTTAATTAACAAAGTATATCAAAGAGTTATTTTATCTCGATCTCTCGATTTAATTCTTACTCAAGTAAATAGAAATCCGCGAGTTTAATTAAATACAAGAGAGATAACTTGGATGGTACCAAAGACCAATATCCAAGTTTCAATCAATGTAAATCAACAACCAAAGGTTGGATATTCTAATTGATTGAACTAACGCACAACCTGTGATATTTCAATTATATAACAAAATATACTGCGGAATAGAAATAACACAGACACCAGAAATTTTGTTAACGAGGAAACCGAAAATGCAGAAAAACCCCGGGACCTAGTCTAGATTGAACACACACTGTATTATGCCTCTACAGACACTAG
The DNA here is from genome assembly GCA_023531295.1 of Papaver armeniacum. NCBI lineage: Eukaryota > Viridiplantae > Streptophyta > Magnoliopsida > Ranunculales > Papaveraceae > Papaver > Papaver armeniacum. The sequence goes on along the minus strand of JAJJWW010012890.1, from coordinate 89,826 downwards.
CCTACTACAAACTAACTTCGGTCTGGACTGTAGTTGAACCCCAATCAATCTCACACTAATCCAAGGTACAGTTGCGCTCCTTACGTCTCTGATCCCAGCAGGATACTACGCACTTGATTCCCTTAGATGATCTCACCCACAACTAAGAGTTGCTACGACCCAAAGTATAAGACTTTAATAAACAAATCTGTATCACACAGAAAAGTCTACGGTAATAGATAAATCTGTCTCCCACAGAAATACCTACGAGTTTTGTTCCGTCTTTTGATAAATCAAGGTGAACAGGAACCAATTGATAACCCGGACTTATACTCCCGAAGAACAACCTAGTATTATCAATCACTTCACAATAATCTTAATCGACGCGGCGAAAGAAGATATTGTGGAATCACAAACGATGAGACAAAGATGTTTGTGACTACTTTTATATCTTGCCTATCGGAGATATCAATCTCAAGCCAATCGTTACGATTGTACTCAATACGATAGAAACAGCAAGATCAGATCACACAACTACAAGAAAGTAGTATCGGTCTGGCTTCACAATCCCAATGAAGTTTTCAAGTCGTTAACCTACAGGGTCTCGGTAAGAAACCTAAGGTTAAAGGAGAATCGACTCTAGCTTATACAACTAGTATCACATAGGAGGTGTGGGGATTAGGTTTCCCAGTTGCTATAGTTCTCCCTTATATAGTCTTTCAAATCAGGGTTTGCAATCAATGCTAGCTTAGTAACAAAGCATTCAATATTCACCGTTAGATGAAAACCTGATTAGATTCAAGCTAATATCTTTCAACCGTTGGATCGAAAACTTAGCTTGTTACACACAAATGAAATGCACGTTTTTAGGTTTGTTTAGCCGTACCCAAACATGTACATTTGTTGGTTCAACAATAGTTAACCAAATGGTTAGCCATATGAGCACTTTCATATTAACCATATTCTTCTTCACCATAACTAGTTCAAATGGCTCAAATGAACTAGTTAGAGAGTTGTTCAATTGCTTAGATCTTATAGAAGTATACAAGACACAATCGAAGCAAAAACGATTTGATTCACTCGAATCGATTCATGAACTTTATAGCCACGGTTTGCAAACTTGCATTCCTTAGTTAATATAAGTATAAGTTCACGAATAATCGTTTTTAGATATAACCAACCTAAGTACGCGGACTAGGTACGCGGACTTAAGTACCCGGAGTAAGCTTGTAACAAGTTTACAAACTCCAGCAGATTTTCTCGGGAAGAGAACCTCCGACAGTACGCGGACTGGGTTCGCGGACTCTTGTTCCGGTTTTCCTGATCAACAAAGTAAGCATACTTTGGTTCAAGGAATAAGGACTTATACATGTATGCGTTTCTACACAATTCTTATATCCAACAATGGTTATATAATCTAAACTCTCATTTCAATCATTGAACATTCTTAGAGGACGTTATATAGTTGTTATTCACAAACCATTTTTCGTCAAAGCCATTATCAAAGTGATTGAAACATAACATGACTTTCGTCACTAGGTAAAGATGAACTTGGTCAAAGCGAAAGCTTACCAACACATATTTCGAGAAATAGATAGGCGAGATAAACTCGGCTCGAAATAGCAAATGTGTATAATCAAAGTCTATATAGCAAAACGACTTTTGTCTCATGATAGGAGATAGAGTAGATAGACTTTTGAGTGATAGATAAGTTCAAGTCTCCACATACCTTTTAGTCGATGAAGTTCCACCAGTTCCTTGAGTAGTTCTTCGTCTTGTATGATGATCGCCATGGAGTTCTTGAGCTCAACTACACTTTCTATCCTAGTCCGAGACTTAGCTATAGTAGACTAGAAATCAAGACTTATAGTTTTGATCACTAACATTGACAAACATGCTTGAGATAGCAACCATGCGAGTTCGACCGAGCAGTGCTCTAACACCTGTGTCTGAACAACTCAACATATCTATAAAACAAATAAAATCATGGATGGATCCATACATACTAATAAATCAAGTCATGGATCATATAGTGATGTACTCACTTGTGCACTTCGTGTAATATTACATAATCTAAGTCCAAAAAATTCATGAATGAGCCATAAAAATAGAGATACTAACCAAATACATTCATAGATAATACAATTGTAATATATAATTTATATTAAACAGAAGCCATCATATAAATACTAGGTTACATCTCATCTCTTACCTCTCTTTAAATCAGGTGAAGTTTCATTTTTTTTTTTTTGGTTTTTGCTCTTCGACGTTTCTTTTTTCCTGAAACTGCTGGGTATTTTATTTTACTTGTTTTGATGGTTGTCTTTCATCTTGTTTCTGTTTTCTTCCTCGGCTTCTCGTCATTCTTTTGATTTTCAGTTGCTTAATTTTTCTTCTTAACACTTTGTTTTTTTTACGACTTTACTGATTTTCTATATCTATTTTATCTTGATTATTTTTTTATGATGCTTATTTTGTCTAGTTGTTAATTACTTTTTCTATTTTTATAAAAATCAGAGAAGATTAGTTAGGATTTTGATTGTCTATTTTTTTTTTTTTTTCTCTCTCATGGAATTGAAAAAGGTGAGTTCTAATTTTGTTTATTTGGTTATTCATTTTAGTTAATATAAGTGTCACTCTATGAGTTCTTGTCGTGAGACGGTTAATACATCTTTACACTTTTTGGATAACCCACGAGTGATTTGTATGTTTTTGGGTCGGTTAAGACTAATTAGTCCATTCCAGACTCGATGTAGTACTCGACCCTTTCCCCCTAAATTATAGGCCTCACTTAGAGGTGGATGGTGTCTATTGTTCAAGAGCAACCAAATTTTGCATAACATATTGATATACTTGAATTGAGTCCAACTTTATGCACATTCTCTAGTGAGTGTACACGTGATATTTTAATCTCTACCACTAGTTTAATTTTGGGAGTTACGTAACGAGGATTGAGACTCTAAACATGGATGATAATGGGACTATCTGTCAATCAAATTAACATTTCAAATATATATATTTTAGAGGAATGTAACAAAAATAAACTCCAATGAAATTGATAACGAGATGAGAGCCATCCCAGTCCAGGAGGATATGAATGATGTAATGTGGGGAAGTTTCAATTTAGGCACTGTATAATAGTCTCTTATCAAAAGGTAACTGACTGCTTGACAATATTTCGGTGTTTGGGAGCATGAAATTCCACAAACAGTTATATTTCTCTTGTGGGGAGTGGGCACTACTTCACTACTCTGTTAATCCCAGTCCAACGTATTCACCAGTCAGTTAATTATGTCTTTCAAGCTTACACTTCACGACTCTACTTCCCTTTTTTGTCCACCAAAGATGACCCATTTCAAGCTTACACAATTGTTAACATAACGAGGAGAGAAAGAAATTAAGTATTTTTTTTCTTCTAATTATGTCTTTATAGATAACAAACAGTAAAATTCTGAAATAACATATTTCTCAAATCATGCCATGGATATCTATAAATTATATATCGTCGGAAAACATTTTAAAACACCTATGTAAAGAATATACACATGACTATCAAATCATACATATTTTTTATGCTAAGATTGAATAACAATAATCCACGAAAAGAGTAATTTCTGAAATAAGGCCTTCTTTATTTATAAACTAGGGCTTAACCCTTGCCGTGATATATTCTGATCTTGTATTGAGCGTTAAGTTGTTATTCGATATTTTGAATAATTTTAGTTTTCACATGGATAACCAAGAATCAAGATGAGAGGATCTGATTACCAACATTTTGCTTGGGACGTGAAACGCCTTAAAATTTAAACCACAATCATTTCAAATACAATGAACATCAAAATTAAAAGTATGTGGAATCTAAATGCAAGAGGGATAATGGTGTTCATGCAGAAATAATGAAAACATAGAAACGCAAATATTACATCATCACTATCACCTAAACGCCGATATGTCCATGAAATGCAGACACAACTAAACCATAGAAAACAAAAAATGATAAAAACCAACACCACCTTACCGACTAAAATTCTCATTCCATGTGAAAAGCATGTAGTAGGGCAAGAATGCTAATTTGCTTAGTTATTCATCATCTTCAACTAAATTCATGGATGCTTAACCGTCCTCGTAGTTGGACTTAGGTTTCCTTCTCGATAGTTGTAAAAAATGGATGCTTCAATCAAAGGGAAGGTGTCCCATGGATGCTTTATGTTATAAAGGAGTGCGAAGTTACCAGAAAATCCACAGCCCGGTGAAGAAGTCGTGGGAACCAGCACAACGACCTCTGCTGATTCTTCCAATTGTAACAGTGATTAACATATTAAATATGGTTTTCCTATTTCCTATCCCCATTTTTCCTATTTCCCATCCTCTTGGAAATTTCAAAAATCAATTTACTTTTTTGTTTTGGTTTTTCCTATGTACCACCCATAAAAGTCAAGTTGACTCACCAATATCATTTATTTGTCTTCTTCTTCGTTAATCCCTCTTTTTTCATTAAAAAAAACAACAAAAAGTATCAAGTTAGAAAACCTAAATTAGATTTCAATTAATTATTATAATACACCTATTTATTTATCTTTCGTCATTTAATTTGCTTAATCGGCGATTAATCGGAAAATTATATTATGGAAGATTTCATTATTGAAAACTATAAAAAAATATCTCAAACCTGGATCAATCGGATTATGTTAATTCTAGCGAGAACCTATTATGTGAACAAGCTTTAGAGGTGATTAATTAACTTCATAAATCATATGTGTAGGGTAGTCTTAAAAGTATGATCATCTGACTTCAACTACTCGTGAATATACCTCACACAGTTAAAATTAACGCAAAAGACAGTAGATGCTCCAATTAGTACACATGCTTCCAAATATACCTAACAAAAAAAAATTAGTGTAATGATCCAATCAGCACAGTAAATGCTCTAACTAATTTTAAGTATGCCCCTATCAGTACAATATAAATCGTAAATAAATACATGATGCCCTAGCCTCTCTCATCACCATTTTTAATATCTAACCTACATGACATGCCAAATTTTTTCCTTCTCTGTATTCGAAGAATCATGGAGATGGAATAAAAGAGATAATGGTCGGTGATGGATATGGAGACCGAAATCTAATTTGTTAGCTATATTATTTTTTTTTTTTTTTTTGTAGGGTGGTTTTATTGTTGGGTGTAAATAAAAAAGTCAAGAGATGATATTTAGGATTTGTGAAATTTTATATGGGTAGTACTTAGGATAATTGGGGATAGGAATTATGTGGGATGGGAAATAGGGAAAATGGGGATGAGAAATAGGGAAAACCTTAAATATCACACACTTCTACTAATATTAACTTCGGTGGGTTATGAACTTCTTGTTATAAGATGTGACGGTAAGATGGATTTAGGACTTTCACCTCTAACCCCTCGATGAGTTCAAGGTCCTGAGCCATCTTCTGGACCTCACTGTCCAAAGCTACAATTGCATCTTTAACTTCAAATCAGAGAAGGTACATGGCTATGGAAATGTTGACTTAATTTGGTCTCACATTTTGTGCACTAAAGGTTGCCATTCTCAATTAGAATTTTTGTAGGGATATTGTTGCACATCAACACATTGGCAGGATAAATACATGGATATGACATTGATTAAGAAAATTAATCTTGGTCCATGATAACCCGGGGTAAATTAAAATGTGCCTAATTGGAATGCATGGTAATACTTATGGTAGGAAGTAATTTAGCTACTGTTTTGTTGTTTTCAACACCCATGACTTCAGTGGGTGCTTTTCCTTTTCCTTTTTTTTTTTTTTTTTTTTCGCAATAATAACCTGATAGGAGGACTGCCATCCAAGAACCTGCAACCATCACAACAAAGTCACTTTTAGATAACAAAAATTCAATGATCCCAAAGGCGGACAAATGAGGGAAAATTCACATGTACATGTAAAATGTAACATCAAATGTCAGATGGGAATATGCTTTTTCTTCGGGGTATGGCCGTTCTGAGAGTTATACATATAGAAATGAATCTTGAATGAGATGGAAATAATATAAAAAGCAGACTTTTTCTAACTAACTAGGTATCACCGGGGCCCTACGGCCCCGGCTCAACCTCCCATAATAGTCTTCAGTTTACATACTTTAAAACCAAGAAGGTGAAACACCTAAGATAGCCCTTTTAAGACTAAAAATGATTTAATATCCTCATTCATAGACGGAGAAAGTTAAACAATACACTTTCATATGCAAGCAGCATGATAAACCCCTGTGCGTTTATCCGTGTTGAGAAATTCTCCCATCGACTGAGTACCTATAAAATGATAGATGATACACTTTCTTCTATAAAAATTTTTAATTTACCGATAAAAAAAAAAAAAAAAATTCTCCCATCGACATGAAAAACATACAAACGATCAAATAGTTTTGCAAATGAATTTCAGATGTCATACCTATATATTCTGTTGCAAATATCATCTGCATATATTCATGAGACAGCACAGTGAGCACCTAAGACTGAAAGCGATGATAATAAAATTGAAAATAAATAAATCAAAGCCGAGTTGTTCTTGCAATGAGATAGGCTCACCATGGTAGGAAATGCCAATTCATTGTAGAATATTTATTTGGTAGCTCCTAATAAAAGGCATACTTATATTATATTTACCTTTCGGATTCACAACACAAAAGGTATTCATTTCAGAAATCCATATACAAAAGTAGTAAAAGCACATGTCTCCTCTTTTTTTTTTAGCACAATCTATTACTATATTTTCAACAGGGTGATCTCTATTGTCAAAAGCTGACTGGTTTGTTTTCATGCTCGTTGAATACCACGATGTCATATATATCACAAAAATTAGTAATTATTGATAGACAAAAGGTAATACCAGCATCCTTTAGTACGTACATAATAGAAGCAGGAGAAGTCTTGAGGATATGTTTAAAACCTTTGTCTTGCCAGCAAAGATAACATGTTTCTCCCTTCATGTAATGGTAACAGAGTTTTCTTTTAGACTACAACTAACACATCAGATCAATTAATAACAACCAACATAAACTCAAGATATATGGACAACAAAAGAATCAGTTGGCCCAATGTAGTGAGTTCTAAACTTATATACGGACTTACATGGAATATTGTAATCTCCACAGGAACAAATGAGAAAACTAATTGCGCTTTCATTTCTCATATCTATAATGGTGGTTGCAATTTTCCTAATAGTTGCAACTCAAACACTAACTTGAAGTACACAGTGTATGATGTTTCTCGTACACAGAATGTTAAAGTCTTGAATGATACGTACTTCCTAGGTTTTTAATTCATCTGGGCATAAATACATAAAAGCCCTAAAAGCCTACACAGAGAAAATCAGAATAAGAAATTATAGAGATCCGAAAATAAAAACTTCATGGAAATCCTTTTCGTAACAGCTGAAACAAACCCTTCTAGCACAATAAGATTGCTGGCGTGGAATTGCAGATGGCGTACAACAATAAACAAAAAGATAGTTGTCAATATTTAGTATTATCATAGCTTGCAAGGCAACAATGGAAGCTAGCAACTAAAACTTACCCTAAGCAAGAAAAACAACATAATGTATTGACATCATATTGTTTTATCGTGGATCTTTGCAATAGAACACGGATCTTTGAAATTATGTTGGCGGTAAAAGTTATAGTTAACCTTTTATTTGAATTGATTTTGTAGTACACTTAAACGGTTGATTAGAAATCAAAACCATTGAAGCTTTCAAAGGTTAACCCGGACCATTGAATTCGATAAAAAAAAACAGAGATGACTTTCGGTGTTTGTAGTAAATATTTCAGAAGTAATCCTTCGTAATGAGAGAACTCATGTAGTTTTTTCGTGAGAGAATGTTTACCTACAACAATGAGAGAACTGAGAATCCTTGAGCCTTCCCCAATCGTGACCTTTAAGAACCCCTGAATGTAGGGTATGAAGCATTGGGAGAGATGAAAGCAATTCAGAAACGATAGAAATTTTTTGTGGATAATATTCTGCTTCCTTATAAAATATGTAGTCTGCTGGCTGGGGATGAATTTGAGGCTGTCTGAGACCACCATGACAAACATCAACACCATCATCATGTGCAATACATAAAACACAGACTCAAGATAGTGTTAACCTAAATTCAGTTTCTGAAAGAAACTATTTTGTAATAGCCAAGGAACTGCATCAAGTCTATAGGATATAAGGTGTTTAGTATCTGAAGATGTCTAGTATCCTGAATGTGAATAATTGTAGATTTCAGCATTTTTGTTTATGGATTTAGATCTAATAACTATAATTAAGCCTAATTTACAATATTGACAACCATCTATGAAATAGAATATTATCAACCCTAACTTTCAAAATCAATTGTCCTTAATTTACAAAAATCAATCCTAATACATATCAACCGATAACTAACCTCTAAAAAGGATGATACAAAGAGAAACTCATGAGAAGGGAGATATATGTGAGAAATCCAATTGTGCAACTGTCTTAATAAAATCAGAAAGGTAACGAAGGAAAGGTACTTATAGTTGTCTGAAAATCAGTAAACATGTTGAATTAGGAATCAGAAATTGATGGTCGTGTCTTGTGATTGTTTCTCATCTTTGTTCTTCACATCTCTTATCTTCAAAAAAGAAGATCAAATACCTATTTTGCTTTTCTTCTCGATATGGATTTTCGTTGTTAGGATATCCCAACAAAGGAAACGAATAAGAAGAAACCATATCTCGCTTTGTCCGCCTCTACCTCCCTTGCTAACCAAACCTCAAAGAACAAATCTCAATAGATTAAAAAAAAAAAAACGAAATTCGTTCACCCATGTACCCTCACGTAAAATTTACCGAAGTTACATATCTTTCTATAGGCACATTTGCTGTAGGAACTATGTGAAGAATACACAGTTTCGTAATGTGGATGGAGAATCGATAGAACAGAATATAAAGATTACACCTTAATATGTGTGATCGGGAGCTGATATATATATTTGGTAAAACTCTTGCATTTAATAAGTGTGGCCCTGTTCCCCCGTAATAAATAAGTCTCTTGCCCCACAGCTCAGTTGGGAGTTGGTTAACTCCCTAAATTCATGCGGAAGAACGAAACCAAGGCACGAAAAGCGTCAAGGGTATATGCAAGATATGATAGATAAGGTAACATGTGATCTTAGATGGATTACACAAAATCATATTTCAAACTCAGAAATTAAACTTGTACCTTTAAGAAGAAATCGCATAGATTCCTTGGCCTCTTCATGTATAACATTAAGCCAATGCATCATACGCATTAAGAAACAAATGAATTCACATAATTTTACCTTCTCCTCAGTTGTAGGTGCAGCAACAGAAACACCGCCTGATAAGAGTAGAGGCAAAGAAGGTGGCAAAGAATAATGAGAACCGCCAATATTGGTGATCAAGTCTTCAACGTTTCTCTTCTCAACCAACTTCGACTGTTAGCTAGTTAACTTACTCGGATTTGTCCTATTTTAGTAACTACTTTAATCAAAAGATCACACAAAACATTTTTATGCACACGCACATTGAAATAATCCCACTACTTTTCACCCTCCTAATCCCCGTCACCTATTTTGCTACTTATCTAGATCTCTAGACGGTCTTTAATTACACAGTAGTTCCAGACCGTCCAAAAAACCTACTCAAAGACCGCCGGGTGAGAGGGTGTGGTGGGTCCCTCCCTCTAGGAATTAACAGTGGGCCCATTAAAGATTGAGTTGGGTCCACTTTTTGTGTCACAACAGTTTTGGGGTGGTAAATATATACGGTCTGTTTAGAATTTTTGTTAATTAATATCTTTCATCCCAACCAAAGTGTCTTTCACTTTATCAATTAGCAATCTATGAATATGTACCGTCTTCTCACAAGTCACTTTTCGTTTCAATCCTTTGAAACCAAACATACCCTTGGGACTTTCAATTGGGCCGGATGGACTTTCAATATGAGGATTTTATAGATAGTTATAGTTGGATGCTATCTAATTTTAAGAGATAAAGCGATTGCGTTTGGAAAAAATATTTAAGCCACGAACAGAGAAAATGATAGAGGAGTGAGAGAAGTATAAATAGATTAGAGATGAACATTACATAAATGTCTGGATCACTTTTCTCAACAATATACGGCTCCGCCCACAGAAATAAATGAAGATCTTTTTTCAAACATCAATCCAAGGTTGACTCCTAGACAATCAAACCAACTTATGAAGGAAGTAACTATAGAAGAAATCAAGCAAGCACTTTTCTCCATAAATTCTGAAAGTGCTCCGGGTCCGGATGGCTATACAAGTAAGTTTTTTAAAGTTTTCTGGGAAACAACCCACCCTCAATTGATAGCAATGGTTAGAGCTTTCTTTAATAATTATAATATACACCCTCTCATGAATCACACAAACATAACACTAATACCTAAAATAGACCACCCTTCAAAACCTTCACAATACAGACCGATAGGACTCTGCAACGTCACATATAAAATCATCTCAAAAATATTAGTCAACCGAATTAGACCTATTCTCCCCTTTATAATAAGCCCATTCCAGAGCGCTTTTATCCCACAAAGATCCATTCACGACAATATAGCGATTGCTGGGGAACTCTTCCATAATATCAGAACCTCAAAACCCACCAAAGATCCAAAAATAGCTCTAAAATTAGACATCCAAAAAGCCTATGACAGCCTAGATTGGGGATTCATCAAAACCTCATTTACAAAACTCGGATTTCCATCAGCCTTTATAGACTACATTATGCTATGCATCACATCAGTTACTTACTCCATCAAAATAAATGGTACACCCCATGGATACATAACGCCAAGTAGAGGTATTAGACAAGGAGACCCACTTTCGTCCTATATTTTTATCATATGTGCTGAAATCCTATCTACAAACCTAGGAAACCTTCAAAACCAAAAATTAGTTCCGGGACTTAACATATCACAAAAAGCACCTCCCATAATTCATTTAATGTATGCGGATGATCTTCTGATCACATATAGAGATTCAGATCAGAGCAACAACCAACACCTTAAAACCCTACTCCAAGCCTATAGTTCTTCTCGCAGGCAAGTAATTAGTACTTCCAAATCAAGTAATCATCCATCACCCTAATTTAAACCCAATCAAAATAAATGAACTTCAACAATTCTTTAATATGCCAACCTCTTCAAGATCTCCAACCTATCTGGGGCATACGGTTTAAACAGGAAGAGAATCCAAACGAACGTTCGCTCCCCTTTTACAAAGATTAGCCAGAAAGCAAAAGGATGGATGACAAAATGCCTAACGCCAGAAGGAAGACTCGTTCTCATCAAAACCTCTCTAACCCCAACCTCAAACCACATAATGCAAACACAAAACCTACCCATAAATATACACAAACAAATAGATCGTATAACCGGGAATTTTTTTCGGGGACATGACTCAACAACCAAAAAACTACACCCTATAGGATGGGATAAAGCAACAAAACCAATAACCGAAGGAGGATTAGGAATAAGGAAAAGCGTTGATCATAATAAAGCTCTTCTCATGAAGAGAATTTGGAATTTACATGAACAACCTAACTCTATATGCGGAAGTCTATTCAGTGCAAAATACTTTAATGAACAACCAATTCTACAAGGAAACATCTCCATTCCTTCCTCTTTCAAATTTCAATGGAGACAACTCGCATCAATTATCCCTACCATGAAAAATTTAATTTTCCATCGTATTGGAAATGGATTATCAACACCAATAGAAGCTAATTGGGTTCCACACTCTCCAAATATAGATCCAACACATTACTACCCATTCCAAATGGTAGCAGATATCATCGACCCAATCTCCCACTCCGGAATCATGAAAAATTGAACACCTTTCCCAATCAAATATTCCAAAAAATCATCAAGATCCACCTTCCAAAAATAATACCCCGTATAAAATTATCTCGGCCACACTCAAAATCTGGAAGCTACACCACATCTTCAGGATACAAATGTCTAACCCATGGTCAACCAACCCACACACCTCTACAGCCTACCAAATTCTTATGGACTTTACCATGTCCACCAAAAATTCGGCTTTTCTTGTGGAAAGCCATCAATGAAGGTTTACCCACCTTCTCTCTCTTACATCGAATCCATTTGACCAACTCAGACATATGCCCAAGATGCAATTCTGACACGGAATTAGCAAGCCATCTTTTAATTCATTGTCCAACAGCAACTACTTCTTGGAACAACTTATTCAATCAACTTACAAATTCACCAAACACCAACCATACCCATACCTTCAACTTAACTCCACAAACAACTATATCCCATATACTGCAACACCCAACATCAATCTCGACAATATCATCCTTCTGTTTTCTATTCTGGACCCTATGGCTATCCAGAAATGATCTAATTTATCAACAAAAACAAACAACGTCAGAAGAAATCCTAGCATGGGCTCAAAAACTTCAACAAGAATATTCATGGGCACAACACGCCTCACCGCCGATCATACCAGGAGCTACACCAACAGTCAACCACCCAACAACAGATAAACGAATAGCAACAATATCGGTGAGGCTGTCCGTCCCGAATATCACCGGATAAAAATCAACACAGATGGAGCGACCGGGGCCACCGGGATTTGCGGGGTGGGATTTGTCTCAGAGACTCTGCGCACGATCTATAATAGCTATGGCTCAACCACTAGGAATTACGACCGCACTAATCGAAACTTGGGCCTTACTATTGGCGTCAAGAACAACAACAGAGAGACAATGGCCGAAAATTATTTTTGAAACAGATTCGGAGAACCTCCTGCGTTTCATTACATCAACTACCACACCACCTTGGTACATAGTAGAAATGATTGAAGAAATAAAAAATAGACTTAGGCAAATACCGCAAGTTGCTATACAACACAATTATAGGGAAGGAAATCAAGCGGCGGACGGATTGGCAAATCATGCAGCAGATGGAAGCCAAACAGGAAACTATTCAACCAAAATCTGGGACCAGGCAATCCTATCTTTTATCAGCCACATTTTATTTCAGGACTCTGTGGGTACCACATACCCACGACAAGTTGTAATCTAAGCTTTATCTAATAAATATATGCTTCAAAAAAAAAATTACATAAATGTTAGTTGGCTGTCCAGGTAGGAAGGAAAAAAAACAAATACAAATCATGCATTAGATAAATTCCAAACAATATAATCAACGTGTAAAGATCACGCAATAATGTGTACAATAACATTAGTCACACCTACCTTTCACCTTTGTCATCTGTTTCTAACATTCTAAGCCTGGGCTTGGCATCTGGGAATATTACATAGACTTTAGATGCACCTCTTTTAAGTGGACATGTGTTGCCTATAATAATCAGTTATAACATGACAACATTGTGTTCTCTGTATGCCAAAGATGTAGTTAACTTCCTTGAGTAAAATATGGAAATTTATCTTCTCAGGCCATCTCGTAATATAAAGAGATGGGTTGGCGATATTAGGTGCACCATCTGTCTCAGCTCTCTTGATTTAGTTTAAGCTCACTATCTTCTTACACTTCGGTAACCTGTACCCAGTACTATTTAGGACACCACGTAGTGAAACAGAAGAGAGCGAAACCTACCTCCTTGGTCCCATGAAATCTATTTCATTTTATCCAATGATGCCCTTCTTCTTTTCAGGCGGCTGACTGAAACTCTTGTAGGTGCTTATTGGGAGAATTACAAAGTACTGCAGGTTAGTTGGGGGGGCATTGGAAGGTTGGCGTTGGCGTAGAAAGGCATTACTGAGACATAGAAAACTCAGAAAACACAACTTAGCCAGAGACACATAGAACAATGTACAATAATACCTAGTCAAAGGAACCTGAAAGCTAAAGTATTATGTGTGATCGGCATTGATGTTTTTCTGACCTGAAGCCTCATCATACAACAATTAAATGCACCATTATGAGAGACACATACAAATTAGAGAAAACCTCTGAAACCGCATATATTCCAACAGGGTGTATGTTTCCACGCTAAATATCAACAATCAAAACATTCGCAATGCACCATTGAGAATTTAGATTTACTTTATGATCTGTCTTTTCAGGTGAGAATCATGCCTTCCTCTTCTTGGTGCAAAAAGAATCACTCATGAGAGGTTGCATTCCAGTTTCTTCTAAACCCATTGCCGCCTGAAACTTAGTTGTTGTTTACCTGCAAAAAAATGAAAGAGAATTTAAGAAAATTAGTAAAAGAGAAAATAGTTTCAGAAATCAACTTTTTACGGCATGAAGAGCTAGAATTGCACATCAAAAGTTCCATCAACTACGACTCTTCCAAAATCTACAAAGTTTCAGAACTATCTCAACAATATGATTTCCACTGAAACACATAGCTCAACCATGTGAAATGAGGGATGGGCAGTTCACTTACTGGAGAACCATTTGTATGTTAAACTATTTTATGGAGTACTTCCAAATAAATGATTCCTCGCAAATGGACTACAGACTACCAATACAGGACATTGGGTGGAGTCACAATTAATTGAGCCCCTAACTCAGGAAAGAAGAGTTAGATTATGTATACGTACTAACAGATTGAAGGCTAGTAAGCTGACAAATTCGCATTCGGCAAGGAGTTGAGGCACCCCATTTCCTGTATTGGTTGTTGGGTGCTCTAATTTTGTGAACCGTAACATTTATATCGACAACAGAAGATACCCATGACAGGCTCATAAATACACATGGATTCACGTAGATAAGGTATCACGTAGATAAGGTACGTTAAAGTACCTCTCAACCATTCAAGAGCTCGGGATGCAGCGTGTGCGTGTCCTAACAGTTTCTGAATCTCACTGTCTAAAGCTACAAAAACAGTGGCGAACGGTGGATTCTTGGACTAAATAAGGGAAGATATACCTATTTGGTATAGAGGGACCATGACAAACTTAATAAAATAACGTTAAGTTGCAACAAACACAGGTAAATTGATATGCACAATTATGGGGATTACTGGTGTACGTGAGGTTCCACTTTGGATTCACATCCCTGCAAATAAAAAATTCATCGTAGGGATGTATCATGTCAACAGAGATAGCATTCCTTACTTTTACTATAAAAATAAATAAACAATATGCTTACTATAGGATGCAGACCAAAATGTGAAAAACTACGGACATCTGTGCTATAGAGAATGTTAAACTTTCTAATAGATAAGCAACATGCTGGCTATAATGGCAGGCTAGAAACTCAATGAAACATTATGCAAACAAAAACTTCATTTAGTATTTGCTAATTATAAACCATTGCCTTAGATAACTACGGGTTCAATAAATAGAGTTCTTTTAAAGAAAATGCAATTGCTCGTGGTTAGGGAGCAGATACAAATCCCAAATACACTATCGCATAAAAATATTTGGTTGATATATCTAAAGCAAAAACCAACACATATTGCCAGCATCGACTCTAAAGAACTCACAACGTGTCGTCGGGTAGACTATCGATTTTTCAGTCAGTAAGTACATATTGTCTTATGAGCAGACATACTCTATTTGTCGTAAGCCTGTGTCATCATGATTAGTGCTCGAGTGGGCAAGTGTAAAAATATGGCACATTCCACATTTGAAACGGCATATACAAAATATCAACCAATGAAATATAAACCACCCATTTATATGCTAACCAAAATTAGACACTCAAATTTTACAGACACAACGACTTAACACTGTAACAAATTCACACTAAACTAAATCCCAACAAATCAAGATGCCTTACCTATTCGGATTGTCACAGGTAGCATCTCTAATCTGTGAAAGCCAGCGTTGTACATCCTATTCAGAAGAATACCTTGAGTACCCCAATCCAGTAAATTGAAAATTAGTACATCTTGATGCCAATAATTTATTTTCGGTTAATAAAACTATTGATTAGTCAACTACCATTAATAAATTATCTGTTCCAAATTACTCTTACCATTTAACCATCCACTAACAGAATCCGATAGCTGCAAATGATACAAAACTAATATTGATTATTAAATTTTACAATTGGTTTGAAGGATTTCTTCATTCACAGAGGAGTTAATGCTAAAAATTCTATCTTAATTTCCTGGCTGATGAAAACATATATGAGCAGAAATAGAGAAGATAATGAATGTAAGTGAAATCTAGAGATTGACGAACCAACCTGGAACTTAAAAGAAGAGTGATCCAAAGAAAAGATCCAGATAAAAAAACAAAGCCTTTGAGTGAGTAGTAAATGAGAACCTAAAATCAAGTTATGGGAATCTCATCTTTAATTTGACAGTGGTATTAATGAATACTTGCCCATAAATGAACAATTATAACAACTGAACAACACATGTTTAGGAGGATCACCTTAACCAACAAAAATGAACAATGAGAAACCGAAAAAGAATCAATTAAAAATTAAAACATAAGAAATCAGGGTTTTAATTTCTAACCTGAGCAGCCACCCTACTAAATGATGTTGATAGTGGTACTTTTTCGTTTGCTTCCCCTTTTTCCACCGCTGCCACTCTACTAAGCTAACCTAAATTCTCTAGCACTTCATCTTCGTTCAACCATCATCAACAACAACCTCATGACACTATTAAAGTAAATACAAAATTCCTTAATTTGGATACTACAACTGCATAAAAAAACTTAATTTGATACAATATGTTAGGATCGATGGTTATCATTGCTCTCAAGGATGAGAACAATAGTTGCCACATTGGCATTATACCAAACAGTTGATATGAATGACAACCACTTCAAATCATGGAATTCCACTGATATTTACCTGAGACTAACGTTAGTGTGTGCAGGGTTCCCGGATAAGGTGGAGGATCAAACCCTGTTTGGCACAATCAAAAGGTGTATGGTTCTACACATCTGTCGTTCACCACCAACAACAAAACCAATCAGAGAATAAAACTTCTAGAAAAGTAACAAATATAAAACCAACATAGATATGAAATAAACAGTATTGGAATTAGAGAAACTTACATGAACGAATGAATCTTGATAGAGAGAAGGGAGATTGGTAAGCATTGAGAACCTGTGCGAAGTAACATTTTTGGGGGTTTATGTAGCCGAACATTTCAAGGATCAAACTAAAAAAAATGTTCACATTTTTGGGGGTTTATGTGAACATTTTATTCGACCAACCTAAAAAAAGAGCAGTATTAGAACAGTTAATATAACCATGCTAGTTTTTTGAGAAGAGGAATCAAACTTGACACTGATAATTAAAAACCATCGTCTAATGTTCACATATCTGTTAAAAAATATTTGGGCAACCTAAATCTAATCGAATATTTAGTTGCGTGTCACTACTACCACTGAAAATAATTTTCTTTTGGCTTGTTTGGTTACTAATATACACTAATTGCAGAAAAACTGAATTGACACAATTGAGGAAATCAATGACATACCTTCCTCATAGATCGAGACTTAAACCAAATCCTAGTCGGCGTAGAAGCATCACACACAAAACGTACACCAAAACTCAGTCTAACTCCCTCGTCCTCACCAATAATGACCTAAACAATCAATAATGAATCATTATCAGAAACTCCCTCGTCCTGACCATTAAGAAGAACACATTATCACAAAAATTATGCTCATAGACCTCTACTTATGTAAAACTGACGGAAGCCAGGTTACTATTTAAAATTAGAATGTAAAACTGCATACTACCCACCAATACTTGCAAAAGATGTACAAAATTTGTTCGAAAATAGTCATTCAAAGCGATGTAAATCGGTACATCTAACGCATTATCCAATAGAAAAACTAATTTTGCAAGAGACTACCTGATTAAGTTTTACAGTAGTAGGGACAGGCGGACATCTACATTATGATGGAGTTTATTGAAGAAAAAAAGAACACAAAGAAATCAATTTTGAGGGCACAATAACACAAACCCGGCATAAATCAAAAAGATGCAAACCTTGAATCTCTGCAAGCTTGGTGGTGAATGAATACATGCAAGCCTGTCAGCGGTTGTGAATCGCTATACTGAATATGCACTAACAAAAAAAATTAAAACAAAATCAAAGAAAGAAACAACAATCAAATTGAGAAGGAATATATAATAGGAGAAGAATTGGGTTCACTTACATGGCATCATTCGTTTAAATTTTAATACCTATTTGCTTCCCTGCGTCAATCCGATTACAACAACCCTAAAAAGCTGCACATCTTATATTCCGATTCAATCAATTCACAATCCTTATTCTACTTTGACCACTAAATAGACCCCTAAAATTAAACAAACCGAAATCAGTACAATTAAGATTCAAGGAGCTACTTCAGAGAAGCAACGATGAACCGAAAAGAACAACAGAGACCGAAAAAGATAGTTTTTCTTTTTTTTCTTTTGCGTGAGAACAAAAGGATTTCATCCAGATGTTAGGTCTCTAGATCGACGGCGAGAAATATATGAATATATCTTTTTTAATGATGCTCGTTTATAACCTCTGGGGTATCCATGGTGCTCCTTTATACCCTCAAGACCCTGGAAAAAACACCAAGAAAAGTGATGTTTCAGCTTCTAGGCATATAAAAAATCTTTTAATTCGATTATATGACTTGTTTATCATAATGAACCTGTATGAGCTCAGAGAACAAACTGGTTACCCCAACGTTTGGGTACTTAGGCGATCAAACTTAAACTTCGAAAATATAGGTATGCGTCAAATATTCATAATTTGTAAGAAAACAGGAAATATACTGAACTAAACTTGATATGGAACTGAATTCATCTTCAATTGAACTCTTTGTGCTTGGTAGACTCATTCATAACAGTTAAACATTTGGTTGCTGAAATTTGAGAAACACCACGGAAAGATTTAGTGTACTCTTAAGTCATACCTATCAAAAAGAGACCCTATAATCAATCCTCAACTCATGATCAATAAGAAAGAAGAAACTACATACCTCGTATTAGCCAGAGATGTTTACAAAGTTTCAGCTCTTCTAAGTTGACACAATATCGGAGGTTCTATAATATGTTCAATTCAGCTTCCCACCCTTCAATAAAGATTTGGCAATCAACAGTTCAAAATAATAATATCAAATTTACAAAGTGTAGATATGAAGAATATATATCTAAGCTAATTGAATTATCAATTAACATAGTAGAAAAGGGGTAAAACATAGGACGATCCATTCTTGGTAAAAAAACTTCTTATTACTAAGCCCTAATCAAATTAAGAAATACAAACAAATGCCAAACCATCAGAATGTGGATTACCTTAGGTGATACAAAATTGAGGAAGCAAAACTTCATCTTTAATTGAATGAAATTGAGATTGAACATTAATTGATTATGCATCTTATAAAGGTTTTGCAATAGAAAATCTTGACCAATATGAGCTAGGGGTTCTTAAATCTACTCTAAAGCAGCAACCAGCAGAACCCCACATATCTATTCTTGCCAAAACTCTTAATTAGGGGTTCTTAACTTAAACCCTTCAATTTCTCTTTCTGTGCTTCAGATCTGGATCGCTGTAAAATCAAAAAGAAGTGAACCACCAATTTGATCACTACCAAAAAGAATGATGCAAAAAAGAGCATACCTTGGTAATATGTGAACGGGCCTGCTGTTGGTAATCACCGGTTTTTTATAGAACCCGCAAGCTTTCCCAGCCGTCCAATGGAAAAACACATCCGTAGCTTCCCGACCGCCGGATCGGGTCCCCATTAAATGTCTGATAGCCCTGGCTATCATGGAGACAAACCTCATACCTTTTTATAACTATGATAATATAAAGGAAGTGCATGTCGTGGGAAGTATGTAGCAATAATTGAAGTTACATTAGCTTATGATTTTCTTATACCAACAATAACTTCAGTGGACTAATATTTTTCTTTACGAATAATGTAATGTTACATGAACGGAAACAGTAGCATATATATAACGGGTAATGGCAGAACTATCCAGAGGATCTACTGGAATTAAAAGAGAAACTGAATGAGGTAGTAGGATTAAACCGTAAGGTCTAAATTGAATGGCTTAACTGGAGCGGAGTATTCATTTTGTTGGGCTCAATTGGCAATATACAACTCTCAAGTTAATTTATCGTAGATAATAATGGATAAAAATTACTTTGCTCGAAGTTCTATAACTTCTGGAATGTGAAGCTATACGCGAAGGCGGACAGAGTAACAAACATAAAGTGTAACCTTTTATAGCTCTTCACAGAAGTGGAGCAAACGAAAATCGCAGAAGGACCGGGGTTGGAGTTTGAACTAATTGGAACATCGTTATGTTGTTAGGGATAGTTGGCATGTTCATCATATGGCATAATTGGCGAAACAAAGCAGGGCAACATACACATACCTAAATTTCTCAATGGCAAGTTCACGCATCAACATGGCATCTATTTTATGGAGTTGTTGAATGTTGGTTATGGTTTTCAGTATGCCGACCGCAACTGCAGTCCAAAATTTCTAACGAAAAATGAGAGAATGTATGAGTGGGAACATGCGCGGAGTAAGCATCAAGAGCGGTCACAGCATCGTTCCACCTATAGAAACTTGCAGAATTTCCAAAAGAGATTTCTGGAACCGGCGGCATGCAATACTTACCCTGTATAAAGGAAAAATCTGGTGATTATACATTCAGAGCATAAAAATATATGCTGTATGGATGTAAAATATATGGGCCGAAGACCTTAATTCGTTCCATACCTATTCATTAATGATAAACATATTGACGCTGGTGACGTTGTTGGTCAGTCATATAATCCGACTCTTCCCATTTTTTGTGAAACTGGAAATGTGATGGGCCATGCTTTAGATTCGTCTGTGGCGGGAAAAACTTTTGCAGCCTTCTTGATTGGATGTACTTTCTGTGGACTGCAAGTTATTTACGATCACGTCTTACGTTATTTAATTTGCATCGAATGCACCTTAAAACAATAGCAACCATAGTTAGATTCAAAAGGATTTTTCGAAGGTATGAATAGAACAAACACGACAAATTTAAAATGCATGGTGGGAACAAAAACAAAAAACATTAAAGCCAAACTTAACCAAAATAATATTAGGTAAACGGACAGTGAAGAAAGAGCACCAAAAAAAAAAGGGAGATTCAAACATGCTAAACTCAAAACACATTACAGGGTATTACCATTTGTAGCGTTTTTAATGATTTCCTATGGATTCTGTAGGTAAGTTGGGAAGTAAAAACACAAATACATATACTCCAAAGAAATATGTGGCAACCATTATATTGAACAAATTATGGGGAAACATTTTCAACAATTGTTAAGCAAAATATTGAACCGAGGGTTTGTAAAATGGGAAACGCGCGGTTCAAAACAAATTCTGATAGACAAAATCTACTCTGGCTATATATGATGTACAACTTTTCCAGTATCCAATTCAAGGTACTTAATATAGTAACAAAGCAAACGAAAGAAAATAAATCAACAAAGATCTAAAACAACGCAACTACAAAAGTGAAATCTAAGCATTTCAATTACCTATCACTATTTCATCAACTTAAAACATCAGACACGTCAAATCCAATCATTCTAATTAATTCAACCAACTTAAACTTCAAAGTAAGACAACATGAAGGGGAATAATTACCTCCATTAATTTGGGATGAAGATGGTGACCGTCGCATTAGAATTATCTCCTCCTAAAATTGCAAATTAAAATTCCAGTAAAATTAGAATTATACAGGATTTGTTCCCACATAACCTGTAATACCATTGAGACGATTGTATTTTAAAATTTCTAAAAGTAATAAGGTCTGGACTAAAAATAAATGAAATATATACTTCATTAGTCCCGTCTTTCTTCAGAGCACGAACATGAGATGAGAAGCCTTTAAGAACCAAAAAAATATTTGCTTTTATAGTTTTGTTTTCTTCAGAGAACTAAATTTCAATCCAGAATGCGAACCTTGCTTAAAGATTCTGATGCAAGTCGAATTTCCCTTTGTGTAAAGGTCCAATATTTTGATTCTCAAACCTATAAAAAGTGAAGAAATCAGCAGTAAGCATGAGTATTAGGGGAAAATACAACATAAGCAAATTCAAACAAATCTAAAAACAACTTAAATATTCAATTACACCATCACAGACTGAACATTATATAGATTGATAATTAAGAATATAAACTTGGTTAATGAATCCCAAGCTTGTATTTGCAGCGAAGAAAAAAAAAAGACCTAGCCGATAAATAAACCAAAAATACCTAGTTCCTCCTCCAGAAAAAAAACATGCCTAGTTCCTCCTTCAGTGGTGCACTCCATTGGCGAAAGGTTTTCTTCTTATATGAGTTATACTGATTCAGATCTTTTAAGGGATTTGCAATTTCTAATCAGTAAAGAACCTATACCATAGTGCAAAAGATGAGACAAAATCATTCTCTGAATGAGTCAGTATGGTTATGTCGTTTGAGTTATTTATTCTTCTGTTGTAGGTTCTGTTGGTTTTCATCAGCGGCGAAATGATTTCTTTGAATCGAAAATGAAATTATAATAGATAGCTCTTAAAATTTTGATGATATTATACACCTCGAAGCGATTATGATGTACGGAAAGTGAGGATGCAGAACAACTTCACAAGCCTAAATTGATTGAGCGTTCTAGATAAAATAAGAAAACTAAAACCCTAGAAAGAAGATCTTTTCATTTCCCTTCTTTAATCCCCATGCGCTTGGGTTTTATCATCTTGCTCTTGGAGGAACAGAAAGGTTATAGACATTATGTGTTTCATAGTCGATTTTAATAATTTCCTCATTTATCACATCGCCACGTTACATGGTTTAGTGTGTAACGATAGCCGTAGATTTATCTATAGGGAGGACAAATCCCCACCTCCACTTACACATGCAAACTTAGCTAAACTGTGCTTTATATTCTTGATGTTAATTTTGGATTTTGGATGGACAAAATTTTTAAAATGAAAAAGAACGGAATTCTAAATGTTATACACTTTCAGCATGTTAATTTCTGCTTGTGTATTTATTGTTTTGTACATTTTTCATAAGCCAACTATATTCTAGCTAGTGCACATTCTTGGATCTCCTAATTTGAACAAAAATGGTGTTGAAAAGAGAGTAACCGGTTTTTCTTTTAATCTAGTTTCTGAAAAAATCGGTGTTAAATCGTTTTTTGTTTTTTAAATTTCGATGAATAACAAAGATCAAGCTACCATGAATGAGGAATAGATCTTGTTGTTACTCTGTGGGTTTGAATCATGAAGATTTTGAGTGGCAAAGAATAGTGGGGAGATCGAGATAGAAGAGGGGCAAACTGAGTGAGAGTTCGAAATACAAAGATGCTTTCCTAAGATCTTCTGATTCGGAATAATCGATTTCAAAACTCGCTAGAGGAGGATTTTGAGAATCTTGAAACAATGGAAGAAAGGGTTGGATGCGAAGATCCAAGCATCAATGTTTTGGAAACAATGTTTAATTGGGAAAGTTGTAGGAAAACATACAAATACATCTCCCAAGACGAAGGAAATGTGAGGCTGATCGGAAGGTGCAAATTTTGGATATGGGTTCAATTTCTGTGCTTTATATTCTTGATGTTAATTTTGGATTTTGGATGGACAAAATTTTTAAAATGAAAAAGAACGGAATTCTAAATGTTATACACTTGCCGACATTAGGTACCCATGTGAAACTGTCACATTCGGCCGCTTGTGTATGCGAATATTGTTTTGTACATTTTTCATAAGCCAACTATATTCTAGCTAGTGCAGCTACTGGATCTCCTAAGTACTGATTGAACAAAAATGGTGTTGATAACAAAGGATTCTATTTTCATTGGCCAGTTTTAGATCCAACACATATGATATATACATGTACAACATGGATACAGGCTCTTACATGCTTGGGACGATAATAGTAGTTGGTTGTATCATCAAAAAGTTCCCGATAACCAAGTGAAAAACATACTCCCTCCGTCCCACTATTAAGTGACCTAGTTCAAGTTTGCACAATTTTTAAGGCAAGCAAGGAGAAAAGTATTTTTAAGCACTTTTTACAATTATACCCTTAAGGATAATAAATAGTGAAATTTTGAAATGATTTACCTCTCAAACTACACCACGGATGTCCGCAAACTTCGTACCATTGAAAAGCATTTTAAAACACCTACGTAACGAATATAAACATGACTATAAAATTATGCATATTTCTTATATATTTTATAATCAATTAAAAGGATAATTTTAGGAAT
Organism: Papaver armeniacum; assembly: GCA_023531295.1. Lineage (NCBI taxonomy): Eukaryota > Viridiplantae > Streptophyta > Magnoliopsida > Ranunculales > Papaveraceae > Papaver > Papaver armeniacum. The sequence continues at coordinate 65,643 of JAJJWW010012890.1, read as the reverse complement.
ATATCTTTGTTTAGTGATATAGGTCACTTAATGGTGGGACAAAATCTAAAAGTAACTAGGTCACTTATTAGTGGGACGGCGGGAGACTAGAATACTGATGACATGCGATTATATATATATATATATAAATCCGATTAATTAAAGTCCACTAGTTCCGATTAACTTTGTCAATCCAAAAGTTATAGCCATGGCAATCCATCCTCCAACCAAAACCCTAAGAGAAGATTTTAGCAAAGGCGCCTTCCCTAAGACAGCCCCTAGCCCTCCAAATACTAACAAAGCCAAACTCGTCGTCCCAGTTACCACTCCTAACCTCACTTTATGGTCTTTTATAAATGATGCTGCTAAAAGTGGTACCATAGCGCCGAGGGAAAATGCAACTGCTGATGCACCAGCAGCTTGAAATGGGTTTGGCAAATATTCCTTCTTGTCATTCTCGGCAGTCAGATCCTCATTATTTTTTGCAACATCAATATTGTCTCGCTTTATTTGCGCCAACTCTATATCAAGTTGTGAATAAACCGAGACATATTCTCCTATAGCCATACTACAAGCTCCAGCTATTAAGCCAGCAAAACCAGTAAGAATCATAAACTTAACATCTTCTTTAACAGCTCCTACTCCCATCATCAGTGAAGCTGTTGAAACTAATCCATCGTTGGCTCCAAGGACAGCAGCTCGTAACCACTGAGCCCTTTGGGAGTAATCAAAGTTGTCTGCTTGGTTTTCTTTGATGGTTTGTGGTCGTTCGATATCCATATTGGAAACCACTGATTTAACGATTGGTAGAGCTGATTGTTGACAAGTTTGATTAGCTTGATTATGAATAGACATGGAAAATGATAAGAAGACTGTGTTGTATGTAAGAATAAAACTATACAATTGCTGATGAGAATTGTTGAAGATAGGAAGAAGTGTGGTTGACACACGCCTCTTAGTAGGGTATTTATAGAGATGACAAACAAGTTATCAAATGTTGATAGTGATGGGCACATAGAAACGATCATGATGCATGTATTCGCATATACAGCATTACTTTATGAACAGGAAAGTGCTGAAAGAACTATAAAAATGAGTATACGTACAAGGATGAAAATCAAATCTTTGTTTCTTTCTTCTTTGTCATAGTTACTAGTGTGATTTTTTTTTTTTTTTTTTTTTTTTTTTTTTTTTTTAAAAAGAGATTGATTGATCAAAAAAAAAAAAATGGAAAGAAGAGGGGGTTATGGGAACCCGACATGCAATTTTTTTTTTTTTTTTTTGGAAAAAACCACAAAAACAAGAAAGACACTCACACAGCCCGCCAGAACTAGACGACATGGCTTTGGGTTTCAAAATAAACTTTACCAGACTCGTCCTCCATCACAATCTTCTTCAAATTTTCATCAAAGGAGCTGGGTCTGTTGGAAATATATGTTTTAAAACCTGACATCATTAGGGCGACCCGGAAAGAATTAGGGGCGACATAATAAGACAAAATAGGTTGAAAATACTTATATATCCCTTCATAATCGGTAGTTTAGTTGTTTTTTTTTATCTACCGATTGTGACTATGTTCTTCTTTTCTTTGAGAAATCCAAAATTCCATTGGTTTTGAAAAATTTGAACTTGGGGCTACTACCACAATCGGTAGATAAATAACACCACGATAGATAATAAACATCACGAAACTACCGATTGTCCAAATATAGAAATTCAAAATTCCATTGGTTTTTGAAAATTTCGAATTTGGAGCAACTACCACAATCGGTAGCTAAAAGAACATCACGAGACTACGGATTGTACAATCGGTAGATAAGAAACATCACGAGTCTACCGATTGTGAAAATAGAGAAACTCAAAATTCCATTGGTTTTTGAAAATTTCGAATTTGGAGCAACTACCACAATCGGTAGCTAAAAGAACATCACGAGACTACCGATTATACAATCGGTAGATAATAAATATCACGAAACTACCGATTGTGCAAATAGAGAAATTCAAAATTCCATTGGTTTTTGAAAATTTCGAATTTGGGGCAACTACCACAATCGGTAGATAAAAGAACATCACGATACTACCGATTGTACAATCGGTAGATAATAAACATCACGAGTCTACCGATTGTGAAAATAGAGAAACTCAAAATTCCATTGGTTTTTGAAAATTTCGAATTTGGGGAACTACCATAATCGGTAGATAAAAGAACATCACGAGACTACCGATTGTACAATCGGTAGATAATAAACATCACGGAACTGCCGATTATGCAAATAGAGAAATTCAAAATTCCATTGGTTTTTGAAAAATTTGAATTTGGGCCTACTACCATAATCGATATAAAATTAACATCACGAAATTACCATTTTAACTACCGATTATAATTTTCGTAACACAAACCAACATACATTAATATAAACTACCGATTGTAGTATTGTCTACAGATTATGGTAGTTCCCAAATTCGAAAAACTTGAGATTTTTTCAAATATCAATTTTGGGGCAACTTCATAATCAGGAGACATGGTAAATAAATACCTTCCGATTGTAGGTTTTTTTCAAAATAACAAAACTTTAAATTACATATGTACACAATAACCTCCGATTATCCTAACATCTACCGATTACGTAAATAAACTACCGATTGTGAAGGGTATATTTTCCATTTCAAAAAGTCGGAGATAAGGGGTGGCTTTATTTTAGTTTTGGGTGACCCTATTTTTTCTTATATGTCGCCCCTAATTCTTTCCGGGTCGCCCCTAATGACGCCAGGTTTTAAAACAAAATGTATTTTCATCTATTATTTTTATTAAATTTTAATAGTCTAAATGGTCTTCATAAATGCAATTTATTCTTTGTTACAAATTCATTGACAATTTCATGTTACAAGAGTAAATGGTTTTTATTAAACCATATAAATGTTTTCATTAAACTCAATTGAAACTCTTGAATACAAAAACAGATTTTTGGTAGGAAAATAAAAGAAGAGAGTTTTCATTTTAATGTTTTTGGAGTTCTAAAATAAAAATAAGATTTTTTTGAGAGAAATAAAACTAGTGTGTGATTATCAATTGTTTTCTACAAGTTTGATTTTGAGCAAGAATAGAAGTGTACAAGTATCACATGCTCTCAAAGTGCAAGAGTGATTGTGAAAGAGATTTACTCGGCTGTTTTATCCTGGGGACGACGCGACATGGAAGAACTGCTTGCACAATCTTGGGCAGAGCCGCGAAACGTCTTAAAGAGAGCGACCTGTTCGTGACTCTGACATAATATTTTTATTTGTTTGGTTTATGATTGTTTTGTAGGCTATTTTTCAGCAATTTTTCCAACAATTTTAAGACGATTTCTTCTGCCATAGAGATTAAACGAGAAACTATTGCTGAAACACGATAAGTGCCATTGTTTATTTTGTTTTATAGAATTATTAAGGTATAATTATTGATTAACGATTTAACTGGATGCTTGGATTCTAGGTTTCTTGATAACTAAATTTGAATTTTGATGTCTAATCTTAATTGACCATAGTTGTAACATGTTATAGAGTTTTCTGTGGATCTTTTAAAAGAAAATGATTTTGGTCTTGAAATTTATACTGTATATATTAGACATCATGAGGATCATCCAGATAAAATTTCATAATTTGTGGAGTCCGAAAAGTATTTTTAAGGTATTTTACAATACTGTATAATGTAGCTGAAAAATTCCGAAGAACATAAAATTAGTTCTGCTTGAAATCATTTGTTTAGATTTGTGCATAGATATTTGAATTCATGTGTAACATGAAACTTGTAGATAATGAAATTTTCTTCGAAAACCATTTTGAAATGGATTTTTGGTTTGAGAGTGTTGTGATTTTTAAATCGTTGTGTATGTATGTCCAAAATATGAGTCGTAATACTTGAGCATAGAGATTAGACATGTAAGAAATTGCATTAAAAATCATGTTTTGATTCTAGTACTTCATCTTCTTGTTTTGGTAATGTAAAAAAAAAAAAAAAGATCATTGTTGGAAATCAAACTAGTGCATCACATATGTTTGATAAAATGCTTGATAGAAAGTTATAAAAATATGATGTTATAACTATAGAACTTTGAACCGTTTTTTGACACTTAAGAGAAACTTGGAGTACTAATTTTTAAAATTTTTTTTTTAAGTGCAATCGTTACTTATCGTTGGTTTCAAATTGCACACATGTAAATGATTGTGATAGGTGAGAATTCACTTACTTGAGCAAATTCTTATTTTCCAATGAAAGAAAAATTGCGAGCAAATACCGGAGATTAATCGATGTGTGGATCAATGGTTTTGCTGATCTCTTTGTTGGTGTGGAAAGAGTGGACAATGGTTTATGACCAATTGAGCTTTCAAAGCAATGAGGTATGTTTGATTAACAATTCGTAGTTATTGTAGCGATCAAATAGTTGCATTCTACATTGAAAATGAATTGATTCTTCAATGTTAGAATGAGTTGTACGGAAACTAGATATTGAGAATTATTGTTTATGACAATAAATGAGTGACTCATACAAGTTTGGAACTTATGAGATAGAACTTGATATCAAACCAAAACCGAAAGAATAAGGCTGGGTTTGGTAATGCTTTTATTTTTCCAAAAGCACTTTCAAAACCTATATATGTTAATAAATTTTTAAATTGGTGTTTGGTAAAAAAAAATCAAAGTGCTTTTTACCCAAAGCACTTACCAAATTCCTCAATTTTTAAAAGTCGGGGAGGATGAGCTTTTAAAAGCTACAAAAGCATAAGCTTTGGTCCCACCAAAATTTAATGTTTGATTTATCCTTTTTGTCCCTATTTTATTTCGTAAATGACAAAAATTACCCTTAAATATATATGCAATCAATTTTTATTTCTTATATTTTATTCTTTAAATATTATTATGTTTATTTTCAAACTATTTTATGATATCATTTCATTTAGTTTGTCAAAAATAAAAATAAATAGATTATAAAAAAAATATTAAATAAAAAAATATTTGTTTAATAACACAGTTGATAATAATATTAAATAATTACTTAATATTAGAACCCACAATTGGGGATATGAAAACTAATTGGGGGATATGAATTACTTCCCCCAACCAATAGTATCTGCTAAGGGGTGTTTTTGGGGGCAAAAATACTAAAGTACCCTTCCCTCAAAATAAAAATCAAAAAACTTAAAATCAAAAAACAAAATCATATCCCCCATTTCCATCTCCACTTCTTATTAATCTCTTTTAAGGTTAAAGCTTTGAAACCCAAATGTTCCCCATTCCCTTTCAAATTCTAAATTTTCCCCACTCCCTTTCAAATTCTCTTCTCCTTCTCTGCCAGCTCCTCACTTTGAAAACGATTTATTTTTTTTCACATTCGGAAGTGATAAAGACCACGCCGGAAGTGATGAAGACCATGCCGGAAGTGATGAAGACCAGTGTGGAAGTGATGAAGACCATGCCGGAAGCGATGAAGAACATGCCGGAAGTGATGAATATCATGCCGGAAGTGATGAATACCACGCCGGAAGTGATGAAGACCACGCCGGAAGTGATGAAGACCATGACGGAAATGATGAAGACCACGCCGGAAGTGATGAAGACCATGCCGGAAGCGATGAAGACCATGCCGGAAGCGATGAAGACCATGCCGAAGTGATGAATATCATGCCGGAAGTGATGAAGACCACGCCGGAAGTGATGAAGACCATGCCGGAAATAAAAATTTTTACATCGCCGGAAGTGATGAATTCAATAGCGGAACTAAATGCCGGCATGCTCGATATAAATCTATCAATGTCGGTAGTCAAGTGAAAAAAAAAATCAATTTTCTGGATACTTTTCATTATGTGCTAGCATAGACATTTTAGCAACATACTATGCCGGCATAGGTACCGTCATGCTCGAGAATTAACTGACTGTGCCGGCAGTGGACTGATTCAAAAAAAAAAGGTTTTTACGCCCCCCCGGATAGTGGCAAACATTTATGAAAATTTCCAACAAATGCCGGCATGGTTTTTTCGGTTGAATACAATGCCGACACCGAGATATTTCAGCTGCAACAATGGTGGATTCAAAGATTTTTTTTTTCTTTTTTTTTTTAATTAAATTCCACTTTCAAAGAATTTGATTTTTTTTAAAAATCAAATTTTCAACCTCTTAGCAGCAATTCTCTCTTCACAATCATCCTCCACTTTCACCAAAAAATATTCCCTCTCTAATGTTTTTTCCATCTTTCTACTCTCATCTCACTCACCCAAATACAAATACATACTAATCATTTAACAAATACTTAAGATTTTTACTAATTATTATTAAATACTAAACCTGATTAGTGAGGGGTAGATTAGGATTTAAAAAAATACTTAGATAAGGGGTGACCCCGATTTGATATTTGGATCCAATTTTTGTCTTTTTCCTCTATCCCCCAATTAGTTTTGATATCCCCCAATTGCGCGTTCTAATTTTAGTTTGATTTTTTGTTTGAAAATTATATATATATATTAAAAAGTGGTTAAGTAAATTTAATATTATGGAGTATATGTTTATATTTAATAGTAAAAAAATTAATTATTTTTAAACCCAATAAAATTGAGACAAAATTATTTTCAGATATATGTCGGTTTTTGTCATTTGCTACAACAACAATGGTTGAATATGATATTTTACCAAGCACACTTTGATTGCTTTTGTTAATCATCTTTAACTTTAATTAATATTTTACCAAACGTCTAACTATTTTTTTCTCACAGCACAGCACAACAACGCACAGCAGAAAAGTGCTTTTGCAAAAGCTGCAGCAATACCAAACTAGGCCTAAGAAACCTAGTCGAAACAAATATGAATACCAAATCTCACCAACAAATGAACATAATTTTAATTATGAAGTTATTTACTATGCTTGCATTAAACCAAGTCTTAAGACATGGCATTGCAAGAATATCAAATATTATTAACAATGATTTTCAAGCTAAGTTAATGTGAATTGTGGATACGGTGAGAGGTTGGTATATATTGGTGTTTTACACCATGTTTGTTTTGAGAGGCTATGGTTCAAAAGTTGAACGAAATCATTTGAAAGAAAGTGGTGTTGAGTTATACTCACATCTCTAGGATTCTTGGTATTGGTATGGTCTCAAAAGTTAATTCGGGTAGAACTATCTTGTTAAAGATGTTCATGCCACCGAAATGAGAAAAAATCTAGTTTCCACCTATCTTGTTTTTGACAAGATTGAGATTAAATTTTTTGTTGAACTTGATCATTGCACTACTACAATAAATATGTTATCAATGGAATGTTTGAACCAAATATTATATTATTTATATGATATGACGAGAGCTTTGAATGTTTGAAATATGTGATTAATTTTGTCTTGCTTTCATGAAATTTTTGAGTTAGTGATGAGTATGAGCATGTTGTGTTTTCCTCTAAACTTTTCTAAAATTTTTTGAGTAACGTGTATTTAATTTTACCTAACTCACAAAAACATGTAGACTCCCAATCTTACTAGTTTGCAAAAGCATCAGATGAAATATTTGAGAATTTTATAAGATATTTTTGGTGTTTCACGTAGTCTAACTTGGTGACTAAAACTGATCTTTTCAATAGTGAATTATACAATGGTGTCTTCACGAAAAATGTTTAATTGGTCGTCCTCTTATTGTACCAAAAAGGATTTTGAAATTGGATCATTACTTTATTAGTTAGATGAGCAAGAACGCATAGCGCGTCAAATATGAATTTAGAGAAATTATTTGCGCTTAGAAAAATTATTTTTAATTTTTGTATGAACTGAGGAAACTTTTTTTAATTTTTGAATGAACATGGGTAGAAATGCAATTTGCATAAGTAACTTCTCAATTTTAGATATTTTGGTGTTGATTTGAAATTTCCTTTTGAGTCGAAAAATAGTGGGGGTTCTTTAGCCTATGTATGTTTAAACACTAAACTTAGATGAAAGAGCTAGCTAGAAATGGAGATCACAAGATCATTAAGAATGGATGTGTAAGAAGTAAGACTAAAAAGAATTTTAGTCATAATTATTACCTTGTTTGAGATACTTAGCTCCTCATAATTTTAATCTTTGAAATAAAAGGTATTAAGAACCAAATGTTTGAGCTTGACAAATAGAAAAGGGGTAACTAATTTTGATACTTGCTTTCATGTCGTTTGATTTTCATTCTTGATTGGTGATATTGTTTCTACGATGCTTGATTTGTTGTATATCATATGTAGAAAAATATTTTGAATGAGTTAAATGTCGAATCTATGTAAATCAAGTATGAAAAACTTGTAGTTCCCATAAGAATGAAATGCATATAAATTTGGTAAGTTATTATTTATTTTGAAACAAACTCTAAATCAATTGAATCAAATGGTTTCAAAAAGTGAATGAGGCGACAAACACATAAGATTGTTTGCTATATATGTATAAGTGATTCGCTAAATTTGTATTCTAACTCGTACGATGTTAATGAAACTGAGAACATGCTTAGTTTATTATTTGACATGAAAGAATTAGATGAAGATAGTGTAAATTTTTTAATTGAAATATTTCTTCTGGATATATTCCACTACATTGAAAAATATTTATAAAGAAAAAAAGTTTTTCTAAACTAGTTTTCACTCATTTTATTATAGTATTATAGTGCTTGTGATTGTGTGCGATTGAGCTAGAAAAAAATGAGTATGGTAGCATGACATTGCTTTCTGCTACGTAATAGACTATATGTATATTACTTATGTAGTGGGGTTACATATATGTAGATTTACTAATAATCAATGTATGGAAATTTAGTAAAACATTGAGAAGGTTATGAGGTGTCTGAAAAGAGCCTTAAACCTAGAAATACACTATCTAAAAATGTTTACAGAAATCCTTTATGGATATTGTGAAGGTGATTGGAAATAGTTTCAGATGAATCCTTTACGGGATGGAGCGATTCAGTCCTCTACTAGATAGAGGAAGAATAGACATATTAATCCAATACGATAGTACCGCGGCTATTGCAAGAGTTGAGAACCTTTAATTACAATGGTAGAGTCACATATAAGGTGATAAAAAGCATTTTTTATGCTATGAGAATGGATTATATATGGTCTGAAAAGAGTTATCGTTGATCCTTTGACGAAAGGATTAATAAGAAGGTGTGAATACATCTTATGGGATGATGTTGATGCCCATTGAGAATTGAGTCATTTGTGATGGATACCCACCTAGAAATAGGTTCAAAATGAATAACGATTCACAATTGATATGTACATAGTTGTTCGTGATGGACACCCAACCTATAAATCAAGATTCCAGAAGTAGGTTCAAAAGGTAATCCCTACCTATGAATGGTGATCCCAAAATATAGGTTAAAATGGGACTAAGTTACAGACAATATGTAGACATGGAATCATGCCTTTGAGAATTCATCCCACGACATGATATCTTGAAGCGAGTTGAGGTTGAGTTTTTGTTTCTAAAACTCTTAATGATGTCTATATCTCTATTTAGAATGGGGTACTTAGCTACTGGAGTACTCTTGATAGATTCACCTGTATGGATGTGAAAGTGTGGCCGCTTTCTATGAGAATATGGCCAGTTCTCTAGATCATTCATTAAACCGGGATTCATGCACAATGCCGTAATGTGTTGTCTTAAGACTTTTACACTAGTAAAGTTGTGTGTGTGTTAGACAATATTTTTATCTCCTAGAGTTCAAAGACTTATGCTCACTCCGTGGTCGGATTTTTCGAGAGCCTAACACTATGTAAAGGTTCAAAATCGAAAGATACTTTTACTTATGCACATCACTATATAGATCTTGCTCAATATTTTAAAAATATAAGTGGGGGATTGTTGGAAATATATGTTTTAAAACAAAATGTATTTCCTTTTGGAGTAATAATAAGAAACATAGAAAAGGAAGAGAAAACAACTTTTCATTAACCAGAGAGGCAACATCATTACATATGTATGATATTCTATTTATACAAGAAAGGGGGGAAATCCTAGTATTGTAGTGGACCGCAAATCCATGGGCCATAGGCCCTATCACACTCCCCCTTGTGCGTTTCAATAACAAAACTTTATACATAGTGCTTCACATATAGTGCTTTGAATGTAGTTCTTCAAACGTCTTCCTCTCCTTGATGACTCGTGCCGAAATCAACATTAAAACTTTGACAAGGAAAAACCCAGTGGTACAAAACCTTGGTACAACTCTTCACATGTAGTAACTCACATGTTGTCTCGTAATTTACATGTAGTTCATCACATGAAATACGATCTTCAAAGACCGACGAGTCTAAGTTAATTGTCTCGTGAAAACTTCATCAGGAAAACCCAGAGGGACAAAACCTGAACTAAAGAAAAATAGTACAATATTAAGAAAATTTAGAACATAGTTGGACTCAAATATGTTGCCTCATTAAAACCTTGACAAGGAAAACCCAGTGTGATAAAACCTTGATGAAGGAAAAAGAGTACAACGTGACAGATGCAAGTAAAGGTGATCCGTTGCAGATGATCACTTTGCTCCGTTGAAATTGACTAGTTGCTTCACAGCTCTTAAGGCAGAAAATCCTAGTGGGAAAAACAATAGCCTTAGATGGGAAATTACATTCCCGGTGTTTGTTGTTGTCTCATTAAAAACCTTGCCGAGTAACAAAACCCTGTGGGAAAAAGCAACCTCGGTGAATGGAAATAGTTTAACAAACCATTAGATGCTCCCCCTGATGTCATACAATTTTCATTAGTCTAATGCAGTCAAAAGGAGTTTATCACACTTTACTTTGGTAACTTGAATGTTTATAAGACCATGTTGTTGATTCTGGAAGTTACATTGCTTAACAGACTATCGCGTTTCATTTCTTTGATTCAGATATTTTCAGTAATATCAACGGCGATGTTTATGTCTTCAATGTTCAACATACTTGATGCTTTTAGTGTTGTCTCACTAAAAAACTTGTCGAGTAACAAAAGCCTTTGGGACAAACTATTCTCGATCGAAGTGAAAAAGAGTACAACACAGCTTCAATGTCGAAGTAAAATATGTTGACATCATATCCTTGGATCCTCCCCCTGATGTCAGCATCTCCCCCTGATTACTTTCAGACTTGTTCCAGACAGTTCCTTTAGTCATGTACTTTTCGAAACTGAATATTGGTAATGACCTAGAAAATAGTCTACCATATCTCCCTCTGATTACTTTCGTTGGAGAAGAGATTATTGTTCCTTCATAATCAAAAACTTTTGGATTGCACTTTCATTACCATTCTTTTTTATGTCTTTGCAGGGATAAAACAAACTCATGTGAATGGTTACTTTTAAGTATATGATTACGTTCATTGTACCATTCCAACACTACACCAAATTCTGGGATTAGAAACAGAACCAGGTCGTTACTAAAACGGGTTGTAACGGCCCTCGCCTGTTGCAAAAGTGGGTGTTACATTTTTTTTGTAACGTCTTTGTGGCCGTTACGAATTTTTTTTGTAACGGCCCTCGTAACAGGCTGGAGCCGTTACGAATTTGCCACGTGGTAACAAACAGAGCCGTTACGAATTTTTTTGTAATTGTTGTAACACTTAGAGCCGTTACGAACTTTTTGTAACAACAAAAAATTCTTTGCACGGTCAACCTTGACCTGGTCAAAATTGGTCAATTCAAGGTCGATCGGCAAGAATTTTTCTGCCGGAAATATACCGGAATTCAATTTTTTTAACCTGCATGAACCTTTCATTCAGTTTAATCATACAATATCACCTATTCAATAACAATAATTTCTTCTATTCTTTCTACATTCATTCAAGCAGTTTAGAACTTGGGAGAGTACCAAAATTCTTCTAAGTATCAAATTCTAAGTTACAAAATTTACTAAGTTCATTGAAACTTCCTACATAGAAACTTACAAATTTCATAGAAACTACCTACATAGAACTTGGGAGAGTACCACTAATGACTGCTTTATTCTCCAACCATTCTGATCTCATTCAATACTTTCTTCAATACTTTCATTCCATCCATAATCCACATTCAATACTTTCTTCAATCAATCCATTCATTTCAATATTCAATCAATTCAAAAAAGAATACAAATTGATTTAAGTACAAAAAAAATATATTAATTGTTAAGCATCAAATTCCGAGGGAAGTCATAGAAACCTACTAAGTTCCTAAGTTCAGTTCTTTCTCACTTAAATCACTGTAAGCAGAAACTACATAGAAACTTACTCAAAATTTGCAGCTGCTAAGGGACATAATGGAAGCCATTAGGTAGAACCTCTTGCTTGTGCATGATTTCAGGGGTATAATCCCTCTTGTCCTTCCACCAGCTCAAGTTGCTACAGAAACACCAACGGAAACCCCCTCCAAAGAGATCTGCCATCTCATAGCTGAGGACAGTAAGACATCTGAGACAGAGAGAATTCAGAGGGACATTCAAACTGGTTTAGCTCTTCCAAAAACATCAGCATAAATATATGGCAAGGGCTACTGCATCAATGGATTCAGAGAGACATTTCAAGCATCTTCCGTTATACACAAAATTAAATGTATTTAATCTGACTACCTACCTACTTCTAAAGACTTTTCGACTAAATCCTAGTTAAGTTAGACAATACACATGATGGGTTTACTGCTAAATATGATATCAACAACAAAATACTAATGTCAGATCTTGAATACTACACATAGGTGTTGGACTGCTCTCTTTCACCAAGGCGTGGAGCAAGGTTTTAACAACATCATGGATTTGGCTATATTACGAGAACTGAGGACAATTGTAAGAAACAGAAAATCTATCAAGTATACAAGTGAAGTACTTACCAGGTAATCTAGAAGGTGCACAAGTTGATGCCAACCAAAAAGGTATTATAAGGATCGTCAGTAGATGCTCTTAAAAATTACATTCCTTTAATGCCTTGAAGTGTTGATGCCTGTGAAAACAAAGAAAACATAACAAGTTAATTCTTCTGATATAATCAGAACAATTAGATGCGTATCTACGCAGATGATCTCAATGCTACAAACATTCTCCTCACATCCGCATTGGACTAATCCCAAAGTGGGCCACCAGATTCTGGACCTTAGTAAACTATACACAATTGTATAAAATGCGATAACGTTGCCTAAAGAGAAACAGGACATCAAGGTTTAGCTATTTGCAGATCACATGGCTTCAACGCAACATAAGATTCCATGTTTGGGTTGCAGATCGTTTCCTCAGACTCCTAGCCTTTTAAACATTGCAGATCGTTTGGGTTGTTGATCGTCTCCTCAAGACTCCCAGCCTTTAACATAAACTATATAAACAACGAGAAACTGTCAGCATACCTTTATCGACCTCCCAAACATCTGTTCTTTTTCCTGGACTTTTAGAATCTTCATAATATGTTATGTACTTAACCCAAGGGGTCCTTGTCATAGAGATGCTCTACATTCAGATCCTCTTGTACATCAGATCCATTATGCTCCTCTTGTTCATCAGATCCATCATGCTCTGACTGCCAACCAAAATTCTTTATGAAGACACGTGATCAAATGTCTCCTAAAATTTGTAGCACATTTACAATTACATCTGAAACAAATATAGTTATGAATGGTTGACGGGTACCTGAGGAGCCCTTGTAATGTTCACTTTAGGTCCAAGCCAAGTCTTGCACCAAGACAGGGAATGATATGGCACCTGCCAGAAAGATCTGTTTATTTGCATGGACTTTTAAAGGAAGGGAATCAAAAAAAAAAGAACTCAAGTTACTTGATATTTGAATACAAACTAAAAGAAATAGTAGTTCATACCGTGTCATCTCCACTTTTAACTCCTGAATTCAAGTCAACTGAGTTCCCAGACCTATGCAAATTAAACAAAGGTGTCATTAATATCTTACATATCCTCCCAGCAAATGTGAAAGTAGCAAACCTAATACTAGTGCTGACAAAAAAATGTTCATATACAAGGTCACATAAGATGATACATCATATGGAAGACACTTACGACAAGCTTGTACCCAATCCAAATATTCTCATAGATCCAAAATTGCATAGCATCAAGCGGCAAATCTCTTGGTTAGAAGGAACTGTAACCCTACAACAATATAACATTTAACATTTTCAAATTCAGATAAACTATGATAATATTAAATTAAAATAAACACCAAATTAAAAGGAAATTAAGGTTTGCATACCGAATATACAGCTATGGAACAGTCCTGAAGAACTTCAGATGCCACTGTTGGTACACGAACAAGAGCAGATGACGTCCATGAAATGAAACAAGAAAAAAAATAACTTCAGAATCAAACTTTTAATCTTTGTATAGATAGACTGTACGAAATAACTTAACAGATGTTTTCAGCGCAAGTGTATTCTCCTACGGTGCCCAATTTAGTCATTAGTATGTTTGCGCATTTTGGGATTCAAAATGTCCCACTATGATGCCCCGTCTTGTTGTCAACTAATAAGATGCAGGTGAGTTTAATAAACAAATATTGCAGTGATATCCAATACAGGGAACATGAGATACTATCACTGTTTTGCAGTCATGTATGTTGATCAAATTGATCGCAGTTCTAGGCTTCTAGCCTAAAATTAGCTTGGGTAATTCTATGTATCAAATCCTCTAGCTAGGTGGTAAGAAAGAACTAAAGGGATAGCTTCAGTGCAAGTTCACAAAAAATACATATCTAACAAGTGACCAGTACCGACAGGATCTTACATCGTGAGAAGCATGGGGATTGTTGGTCTTCTCATTTCCTAAATGTATTTTCCTAAGTGGCTCAACATTGAAATTGATAATGTACACAACATCAGATTAACGAAAAATTACTAAAAAAATGCAAACCAATTCTAATTTTGACATAACTAATCCATTTAAATACATTAGACAGTAAATTGAAAAAACCCTAATTGTAGACAGTTTGAAATTGGGTGTAATTTTTTATTTTTGAATAATGAACAGAATTGTAGCTTATTGATCTCTTATTTCCATACTCGGTGAGAACCATATTATAGAACATTTCAAATTATTGAGTTCTTGAAAAAATTTAACAAGACCCGATTATAATTAACTTAACAAAATCAATAAATGAAGATTATGAGCAGTAAAATTTCACCTGAAAAAGTGCAGGATTGGCAGTACCGGAAGAAAATCCAAGTAATTTGGTAATGAAAGTCATTAATACTGGTTGATGGGTTTCCCATTCTTAAATCCCAATGGCTCTATCGATTTACACCTTTATTAACACAAAAATTACATAAATTTTTATCAGTAAATGAAACCCTAGATTATAAAGTGAAAATAAAAGCCCTAAAAATGATTTAACAGATGATGAAACAAATACCTTCGAAGTTCTTCCGTTCTTCAACAGATAAAACCCTAAACGAAATTAAAAAAAAATAAAAATAAAAATTGTACTCGATTTATCAGATGAAGAAAACCATAAAATACAAAACCCTAATTAAAAGAACAGACGATTAATGAAAAACTTACGATCGAAACTGTTTTCAAACTATAATCTCTAATCTCTTTGATGGATTTATCAGATGACTGAAATCCCAATCTCTTCAGGAGAGGCGATGAGAAGAGAAAGAGAAAGAGAAGAGAGGCGGAAGCAGAAGAAAAAAAAAAGAGAACTGAAAAATGAAACTCGATCTGGATTTCACTAGGGTATATCCTCAAAATCACGCATGTGAATGGCACACGCATGGGAGGAAATATCCCTAGTGTTACTTATCTTGGGTGGAAACACAATTGTACGCGTGTGAATGGCACACGCACTAATTCTAAGTGTTACGACCCATGTGTGACGAAGCGTGTGGCTGGCACGCCTATAAAAAAATTCGTAACGGCTGTCCTCTGTTACGAAATTTGGAAACCTTTGTAACGGCTTGTGCCTGTTACAAAAATTTTCGTAACGGCCATTTGTAATGGCATTTTGTAACGGCCAGTAAGCCGTTACGAATTTCTGTTACTAATACCAGAATTTGGTGTAGTGCAATGACGTTGCGTTGGCGATGAGCTATATCTAGCTAACAAGTTCACTGAGGATGTAACATTTGGTCGAGTACATTATGCTAAGTACAATAATGCGTTTATTGTACTTAGATAAGGGAAATTCATCTCCCGACACATCTTCATCATCTTCCTTTAGACGAATTGGTCATTTACTTACATCTGAATCTCGACTAACCATGGGAGTGCTAGCAGGATGCATGACCTTGTTAAATTGCCTGACAACTTTAGACAAATGCAAACTGGTGGAATAATATACGACAAGCTCAATTTTCGGTCGAGCTTTCCCCAGATTTCTCATCTCAAATTTTTTTTTGGATTTAGAGTAGCATGTAGGATCTCTTATTACGTCAAGAGCACCCATCATGTCTGTAACATCAACATAGGTAGCTAGAATTCCAAATCAGGAACTTGCTTGTGAATGCGCAAGGAAAAATGACTTACTTGTTGATGCGTGTCAATCAAATTAATTCAAAATTTCCACTCAATTAAAAATAATATAATGGAAGTCAAGTTCGTTCCCACGAGGAGCAAGTGATCTTTAGTTGTAAAAGTTGTCACGAAAGGGGGGTGTAAAAAGCAAAATAAAAATAAACAAAGCAATTAAAATCGAAAGTTGAAAGATGAAAGCAATAAGAGAGAAGATCAAAGGAATCCTTCTTCGTTACGAAACAATGAATCAAGTTATGTTCTATTCTACTTGTTATTAGTCACAAATTATCACCAACCGTAGGTAAAGCAGCTCGCTCAGTGCTAAACCCCTAAATCCCTTATATCACCGGACACGGAAGTTCTCGACTACCGGATTCTAATCACCTAGCCACCTAGAATTAGCTCAACCTAGATGTAACTTGGCTCATGCATTAAGTTTTATGAATTTCTTAGGTTGATATTAGTAGTTAGACTCTTAGCTCAAGGTCTACTTGCTAACGTTGTTTCTACACACAATTGCTCCACGGAATCCCTCCGCAAGGTCTCGTGTTTGCTACTTATGTAAAAAGTCAAAGAACGATTACTTATCCCCTAACTTTCACTAGCTTTAGATCGAATTAACAAATCAATTTAGTTGGCCACCCAAACAATCTATCAATCAATCATGAGTGTCTTTAAGATCACTCCTATTAGTAAAAACAAGCGATAATTATGTGAAAAACTTCAAGATAGAATTTGAAAACAAAAACTCAAATCATGTTAAGAACTAGGAATTCATCCTCAATCAAAAAGAAATTTAGCTACTCATGTTTTTGAAATTCACACAAATAATAATAATTAAAAGAAGAAGTTTCAAATTCACACAAGTAATTAAAAAGAAAAATCTTAGAAAAGCAAGCAAAAACACAAGTGTTGTGTGTAGAGAGGTGTGTAGAAGTTGTAGAAAACTTCTCTATTTATAGGCTTCAATATTCTCCAATTCTTCTAAGGATTAGAATCCTTTTCCTTTTGCAATTCAATTTCCAAATCAAGCTTTTCTCAACTCTTCCACCTTCTCTTTCCAAATTTGAGTCCATTCTCCATCCACCTAGCCCAAGTCTTCACACCCATGAGAGAGGTCCATAGAAAGTTCGGAATTTTGCTCATGGGAAAACTCGGGATTGTGGCGGCGGAAAACGTCACGGCCGCGCTCGAAAATTTCTCCGTTAAGAGAATATTCGACCGGAATATTCAGGACTAACGAAACAAGTCACAATTAGTCAGGTCAAGGGGAGGAGTGAGTTCGAGTTAGCTTCGACTCGAATCGGGCTTACTCGGATGAGTCGATTCTTGAATCAAATTGCTAACTCAGGCCGACTTAATCTTTATTTCACTCACGGAATCCATTCGGGCTCGGTTGGGATCGATTCCATTCAAATTAGCCGGAGGAAAATTGGCGAAGTTTCTTTTTCAGACAATTTACGAAGCCATTTTCAGCCGATTCTTCTCCCGTGCAAAAGAATCCTAACATACATCTAAAGATTTCACAAACCATTCTTCCCCGTACCAAGTTTTGAATAGCCTATTTCCTTATCATTGCACTCGCATCGTTGAACCAACAAACCGCTCAATTCAACCAAAGATACCCATTCCATTCATAACAAAGAAAGAATCGGTGATTCTTCCTATCTCCATCTCAAGCACCAACAAAAACCCATCCTTAGGCTGAGCTAAACATTTTTGCGGCATTGTCTTCTTTGCTATCGATTCAACACGGACCTACAATCCACCTTTTTGCAGACCACCGCGGTATTTCCGGTGAACACCCAACTTCTAGCACCATTCCCCCTGTCTCGAGAATCGATTCAAGCAATTCACTCTTCACAATCCATCGTTCCCCGTAAACCCGGACTCCATCAAACCCCCATTCTTCCTCAGCTAAGACCACCGGTCATCCGACCTTAACTCAAACTCAAATCGAGGTAAAACCCATCAACGGCATCTTTATTAGGCTCGCATTCACAACGCCACTAGACCCGTGCTCTTCATTTCAGGAATCCAACCATTACTCAACAAATCACCGTCTTCATCTTCATTGAGCACCACCTCTCGCTGATTGAATAAACCCCAACTCTCGGCGGCCTTTTCAAAACCGAATTCAACCAAAACCCATCTTCCATTCACCGCCTTCACCGCTTCACTCTTCAACCTCGTTCAAACACCCATTTCTCACTCAACAACATCGATTTCATGATGGTAATTCTCGATCTACATCTTGCTCACGAGACAGCTAACCCTAACCTTTAACCTCTTCAATTTCTTGATGGCATCAAAACCTCCTCTTCCTCTGTTCTTGATTCGATTTCTTGTTTAATCAAAGCAGGCACCATCTTCTTCCTCTTGTCCGAATTGAATTGATCGATTCCACCACCAACCCATCGGCGATTCGATCTTCTCTTCAAATTTCAGTTCTGTCAAATCTCGATTCTCTCATTTCTCAATTCTTCCAATTTCTTTGTTTCAGCAATGACTTCTCTGCAGATAAAATTGATTCGGACAAATGATTGAAAATAAATTCTCGATTTAGGGTTGGGTTTTATGGGGATTCCGTGCACGTGTGGGTCTACGGGTTTGGGTTTATCAACCATAACCCATCCAACACTTAGTAGCACTTCATTTAGGATAAGGGCTACCCACTAGTGCTCCTCCAAGAGAGTAGCCCTTAACCTTGGCAATGTGTTTAACACTCCTCAAATTGGGTTGCCCCTTAACCTTAACTGGGCTCCATATATCAATCGCCTGTAAATGACCTTTTTGCCCTTTTGGCTCAAATTGGGTGCTTTCTTCTTCTTTTCCTCCGTGCGACTCCAAAGTAGCTACAAAACTCAAAACATGCGTAAAATACATAATTTACAAGAAAAATAGCAAAGAAAGCATAAACTACTAGATAGTAAATTAGGTGTATTCTACACCTATCAAATTCCCCACACTTAGACTTTGCTAGTCCTCGAGCAAATCAAACTAAAACTCACAACTTCAAAGCGTTCAAAAGCGTCACAAGCATCCAAAGAGTTATGAGGACATAGAATTTCTGCATGCTAGTAATAAGAAGTTAGAAATACCAAAGAACATATTCTCATTCTTAAATGTTGAGTGAGAAATAACCACACCATAATGAGAGAATGCGTGTTTGAGAAACGATCAATAAGCATTTCGCCTCGACTTCTACCTCACCAAATAAGATTTTATGATAATTGCACTCAAAAAGACAGCTTTTTTATGGTTCTCACATGTGTGCAGGTAGGAATGAAGAGAGAATTCCTGCAACACGTTGAATGGTGGGAAGGATATCTTCCGAAATTTTGAAAAACCCACATCTTTTAATATTTTGAAAAACCATTTTTCTGACGATCTCTAAGAAAGGAAATCAACCATTTATTATCGAGGATGAGATTACTTACTTACCTTCACATCCGATCGCCAATTATGATAACACCACTCTCACGGCATCCAATAGAAACGTCTTCCGCTTCTTGTTTTGATCTTCATGGTCTTCGTCTTTGGTTTCAACTATTGATGATAAACCCTTGAATTTCATAAATCCTTAACAATTCTTAACTCTTTTTACCTTAAAATATCCTTGTCGCTTGAAACTTCCTTATATATTTTCCTTCCCCACGGCTCATTAACTAATAACAAATATTTCTCTTGTTTTTCTATTTTTTTTTTTCTTTCCATTTTTTTTTTGATTCACAAGAGAAATTAAATACAAAATAAACAAGAAGTATTTTACCGCTTGATTCTTCACAACTTGTATCGTCTTGAAATCATAAACTTTCAAAAATTCTCACCTTTTAATTTTCTTCGCTTTCATGAATAAGTCTTCATACTTGAATATAAAATTACCTCATTGTATTGTAAGTCCTCAACATATATGTGAATCCGCTCATTTGTATGTTGCTTTACTTGTATTTGAAATTTGCTCTTTTTCTTGTTCCGTTGCTTATAAACCTTAAACTTTTCCAACTTTCCTTGTAGATTTTGATGTCGCTCCTTGTTGATGATGAATGTGTTTCTATGGATCCGTTGTTGTCGCGAGAGAGAATGGTGCTAACTGCAAATCGAACTACAAGAAGGAAGCTTTCATCCATGGACATCACCCTCATGATTGACAAAATTAGCACTCAAGAGATCAAAGAGTAGTGCTTTTATTGGTGGAGGTTGGGTAGCTCACCATTCTACCCTAATTAACGTCTGACACACTCAAAAGAAGCTCTTTAGTAGATAGAAAATTTCTGGTCGGTGCCTCACATGATATGAATACGGGTAGTCTCCACTAATGATTGATCAGCAACTCTAATAACGCACTTCTCCCTCGCACCAAATTACACCGCATGATTAAATCCATTATTTAACACTCAAACAAGCAAGAAATCCGAATGTAGTTCTCTAACATTTCCAAGTTCAATTATGTCGGTCAAAAACTCTATGTAAACATACCTAGAAGTATGCTAGTGACTCTAAAATCTTTAAAAGTTGGAATTTTTAAGTAAAACTCCTTTTTTTTTTTTTTTTTCAAATTTTTCATTTTTTTGTAATTTTGTTTTAAAAACATGCTTTAACCACTCCCCCACACTTAAACCTTACATTGTCCTCAATGTAATTGAATCCTCCTAGTAAAGTCAAGGTGGGAAATTTTAACATGATAAGAAATAAGAAAAAGCAAATAACAAAAGCAAAAGGATAAGAAATACAAACCGATGGGTTGCCTCCCATTAAGCGCTTGTTTTAAAGTCGACGGCCCGACTTAGCTCTTGCGGCACATTACTCCTCCGGGGAGTGCATCTCCAAATGAAAGTTCATCCAAATTCACATAAGCGATGTTCTCATAGTATGGCTTCAACCTATGGCCGTTGACTTTGGAAACCGAATTGTCTCGAAGACTAGTAATTTCAATCTGCACCATGAGGAAAAACATTAGTAACAACATATGGTCCAATCCAACGGGACCTTAACTTTCCAGAAATAGTTTAAGGCGAGAATGATATAAAAGGACTTTTTGTCCCACGATGAAACTTTTACGAGAAATCATCTTGTCATGAAAAGCTTGGTCTTTTCTTTGTAAATACGGGCACTCTCGTAAGCATCATTGCGTATCTCCTCTAACTCATGTAGTTGTAACTTCCTTTGCTTCCCGCTCATCATACTCCATGTTGAATTTCTTTATCGCCCAATAAGCCTTATGTTCAAGTTCAACCGGAAGATGACAAGACTTGCCATAAACCAACCTATATGGAGACATACCAATCGGTGTCTTATACGCTCGTTCTATACGCCCAAAGTGCATCATTGAGTTTAAAGCTCCAATCTTTCCTCGTGGTATTCACCGTTTTCTCAAGAATGGACTTAATCTCACGATTCGAAATTTCCGCTTGTCCACTAGTTTGTGGATGATAAGGCGTACCAATTTTGTGTGTTATGTTGTACTTCTTGAGGAGAGTGTGGGAAAGCCTCTTGAAATGTGAGCCTCCATCGCTTATCACCACTCTTGGTGTTCTTGTGAATGCGCAAGGAAAAATGACTTACTTGTCTATCCCCTCCAAATCAATTTTCACTTAGAAGGGTATACCACATCCTAGCCACCTAGAATTAGCTCAACCTAGATGTAACTTGGCTCATGCATTAAGTTTTATGAATTTCTTAGGTTGATATTAGTAGTTAGACTCTTAGCTCAAGGTCTACTTGCTAACGTTGTTTCTACACACAATTGCTCCACGGAATCCCTCCGCAAGGTCTCGTGTTTGCTACTTATGTAAAAAGTCAAAGAACGATTACTTATCCCCTAACTTTCACTAGCTTTAGATCGAATTAACAAATCAATTTAGTTGGCCACCCAAACAATCTATCAATCAATCATGAGTGTCTTTAAGATCACTCCTATTAGTAAAACAAGCGATAATTATGTGAAAAACTTCAAGATAGAATTTGAAAACAAAAACTCAAATCATGTTAAGAACTAGGAATTCATCCTCAATCAAAAAGAAATTTAGCTACTCATGTTTTTGAAATTCACGATTGCTTCAATCTATAAGTGAGCTTTCTATATAACTGTAAACGCACTCTTTGGTTTAGAGTCACTTGATTTGGGAAACAAAAGGCTATCAAGTACTTTTGTAAATATTTGTTATCTCTTGATTCTTTCAGAGATACGTAATAACCATATACATATGCTGCATTTCAAGTCCTTTTGAAATTACCAAGCTAACTAAGTAGCGGAACGCTATAATGTTCACTACAAGAGGACAATTCTAGGGCTTTGTGAGAAACCTTGCGCCACAAGGAGTTTCTTGATACTTTGAGAATTCATTCTTCCCATTGTGCTCTATGACAAATAATCATGTATGTACCATAGGCTTTACACTTGGTTGGTTAGCACTACCACACCAAATACCCATATATCTGCCAAAGAACTAAGTTCTACCTGGATTGTGTAGGCCAAATATGCTCTTCGTTGAAATTAAGCAACAAGGAGCTTGGTTCTATCTCGTCCTTCTCTATTTACTTAAGCAAGTGTATATGAAATTAATCATCAATATTCTCGCATGATCTTTCCATTGACTCGTGCGCATTCTCATAATCCACTTGGGATGTCATTGTTCTCTGGAATCATTAAACTTTGGAGCGCCCTCCAGTATTGATTCATGGACATAGTCAGAGACAATCAAATGAGATGATTTCATTAATGATACAAATAAGTTGTGCCTTATTCACCTACTTACTTTCTAGGTGAAGATTGATCGAACCAAGTGGTCTTTCCAACTTCCTTTATGGGGCCACGACCTCAACCACACTTCCACTAAGTATAGTTGCAACACCTTAGTCAATGGTGTATATCCCTTATTGAGGATTCGTAACCTTGTATGTAGGTTTGTAGCTGGTATGTGTGATCTCATCACTTTAGCTACATCAGTGTACATTCTGAAAATCGATTATTCTTTGTCACTTCACATTTACATTTGTGGAGTACAAGAATCAATATGATACACATTGGGAACATACCACGACAATTCTTGTCGTTCCCTTAGAAAATACTTTTTCTTATCTCCCCCTAACGACTGGAAGACTGTCTCATTAAAGTGACAACTCGCAAATCTAGCGGTAAGAGATCTCTTGCCAAAGGTTTTAATACGCGGATAATTTTTGGGAGTAAATATCCAACATAACTACTTAATCGTCTTCGTGACCCATCATAGTACGATGTGGACTCGTAATGGCACATATATAGTGCAACCAAAAAATGCGTAAGAATACGAATGTCAGGCTTATATCCAGTTACCAACTGGTACGCTGAAAAGGTTGACTAATATTGGGTTCTAAAACGAATTTAAGTAAAGGTGAGTTTAATATTGCATATCCCCCAAGCAGTTAAAGGTAGGTTTGTACGCATAACCATGCCTTAGACATCATCTATAACCTTTGATGATAGCCATTGCGAGACCATGAGGTATAGGATGCTCTGCATTGATCCTATTAAATATGCAATAACCATCAAGTCCTTTTGATGTGCACTAGCTGGGGTGGTTATCCCTTACATGTATAATATGTGCTAGTAGTTTTCCAAACGCAAAACTTCTTGGGAACTATAACTAGTCCAAAGTGTGAAAGCATCCACCATAGCCATAAGTCACTTTAATGGTCTGCATTCTGCGTGGATATACTTCTAGATCACCTTGTTTTCTTTATAATATAGGTTGTTTTCCATTTGCACCTTAGGATGGTCTCGATCCTGTTTTGATGAAGACTTTGTAAAATGAGTGATATACTTTATTAATTAAAAGCACAATGGGAAGGGGGGGGTTATGCATCTAGTACTTTAGAAAACACTTATTGAGAGATATGTCGTCACTTCGCATTATGTCAATATATTTTTCCTTTTGTCTCGTTCACTCGAATAAAGTGATGTACGTATGAGTCCTTTCAAAACGATCATCATGTCACAACCAAAGTGGCTTTATGGTTATGCCAAAGTCTGTATGAGTTAATACCAAATATTTCATTGTCTGGGTCAATACGGATTCAATAATCCAAATACTAGTGATTTACATTTCACCAAATTGACTCATGAATTTCTCTAAGAATATGCTTCCTTCCACATTCATTAAAGGTTATAAAAGATGCAATAAACTACATTCTCATCACTGTGAGTTTCCACATGATATCCATTTGCATGGGTTTCTTTGGAATTTAACAAGGTGCGATTATCTCTTGGTACATGTAGAGATTTTGTGATGTCTTTATTCTATCTTGAAAACAAATTTTGAGCAGTGTTGCGCTCGATGATCCAATCCTCGTAGTCACATTATAAAAAAAGTTTAAATTCCTTAAGCTGGTGGGAGGGAAACCACTATCTGTTAGACATTGAGTCTTGAGATATTAAATAAGTGGTATGTCCTTATTATTAACAAAAGTGAGAGTCAGCTCAAGTACTTTACTTTAGAGTAAATATATATTACATTTCAGGGGGATGATATATTTTTCATCCGGAATTTATGTCTCGTGGGAATGATGTACTTTTCATTCCATAAGCGCAGACGTTGGATCTAGTTCAAATCAATTGGCCATGAAAATTTCTTCTTGTCATTAAAGTTGATGTCTAAAGTATGACCTTCCCATGGAAATTGGTTGCTATTATGGTACCCGCATTGCATTGCTTGTACCAATACCGGTAAGAAGATTCATTCCAAATCTTTGGTGAGAGCTAGAATTACATCTTAGCTTCATACCATACTCAGTTGATACCTGTACTTTGGTGTCATTACTACCGGAAAAAAAAAATACATCTTTGTCTCATGATATATATGTCCCTTTTCACATGTTTTATATGAGTCGGTACGTCTAAACCTCATTACTTCGGGGTTCTTTATATTTCCAATTTTTCTACAATTATCTTGATTTGAGAAATTTCTTCATCTCAACGGGTCAAGAGAATCTCACTTTGAATGTCAAACATTTACTTTAGGTTGAATAGCTTACTAAAGATAGTGAATCTCTTGTTGATACTTTAACATATACTGGTTCATTAGTTTATGGATGAAGTAGAAGAGGGGAAAAAAATCTGACTCATATCACTTTTTGTGAGTTCTTCCACAGAAATTGGGATGCATGTGTTTAGAAACACAAGGGCATATGTAGCTCTACCTTTTAGACAGTGCGTTGTCATTGTCATAAAGTTGTATGAAGGAATATATTCCTTTTTCTTTTTCAAAGAAATGATTTCTACCTCAAATGCACAATAATGATGCTTAAGTACTTCTGAGTCCAAAATGTCATTTTTGAGTCGAGTTGGGTCCAAGTGGAAAAAACCTTACTAAAGAAAAATCATAACCCGGTAACGGCCAAATTACGATGATCCAGTTAGTAGTGTTAACTCGTTATGGTCATAACGTGTTCAAGGCCCATGGAGAGTTACATGCTCATTTAAAAAAAAAACAATATTGCAGTTTAATGTTTTGGTTTCACAGGAATTAAAACAAATAATTAAATGACATCATTTTTAAATAAGTGTGATATTTATAAGAAATAATTATAATTATTATTCTAATTGTATATGTGCATGAATGTATTTGTGGAAACTAAATTGACTTTGCATGAATGCATGAATATATTTAATTAAGATTATTTTAATTGTATTTGCATGTGCATGAATGTATTCGTGGAAACTAAATAGTTATCTTTATATTTGACTTTGCATGAATGCATGAATATATTTTAATTACTATTATTTTAATTGTATTTGCATGTGCATGTGCATAAATGTATTTGTGGAAATTAAATAATTATCTCTATATTTGACTTGCATGTATGCATGAATATATTTTAATTATTATTATTTTAATTGTATGTGCATGTGCATGAATGTATTTGTGGAAACTAAATTGACTTTGCATGAATGCATGAGAATATTTTATTAATCTTGTTTACGAGTGGAAGATAATTATGGATATTATATATTAACTAACATTAAGTAATTAGGCTGTGTTTGATAACAGAGAAAGGAAACGATTCCACGGAAAGTGTTTCCATGGAATCAGTTTTCTGGGGGAAGCAAGGAAAAACTTTCCATGGAATTCCACGGAATTGAGTTTAAAACATACTTTAGGCCACGCTTTTATTACAATTCCATGGAAACTGATTTTTGACCAAACGATGGAAAATGCGTTATTTTCATGGAAAGATGGCTAATTCCATGGAATTAACTCCTATCAAACACACCCTTAATTCATTTGTTTTTTTTTCTTTCCTCGGAATGAGCTCCGGCGATTGAAAGCTAGAGTTCTACCATGGATTGGTCTCATCCACGTTGTTTTCTGGTTTTGATTACAATTCTTTTTCCTTTTCTTTTTCTTTCATTCCTGCATTTTCTACATGCTGTTTTTGCCTTTGTTTTGAGTTTTTATTCCCTTTCTCGGCCTAGGGTTCCTGTTTTTCTTTTTAGGGTTTTTGAAGTTTTTCCTTTCCATCATGCCTGCTGCAACCTATTCTGCTAATCGTTCCTCCAAGAAACCCCCTCCATCACCTCAGTTACCTTCTCATTCTTCTCAGCTATGTCAGGACGATGTTGCTTCACATAATGGGCATTGTCATTGCCCATTCAAAAATTTCGACAGCTGCCGCGATAGAGTACAAGGTAGAGGATATGCCAAGGGGTCGATTCTTAAACATTTGCAGGATAAATACCTTTTCTCGGAGGATAACAAGGCTAGTTGCAGAGACATCATCGCTAATGATCTGCAGGTTTTAAGTGCATGGGAAAAACTGCTCCAACAGCTGCGTATGTGGTTATGCTGCCATTGCAAGAACCTACATACTTGGAGGTCTTCTTGTAAAGAACTGAAGGGTGTTCATGGCTACATTGCTGGCCTTTCAGCGGCAGTTCTGCAGATTTTCTCATTCATGGAGTAGACAGGCCTGCAGACTCATCTGTTGTGTTTGTACCAGCTGAACCAAGGGTTGCTTCTATAGCAAGGGGCGATGATGTTGCTGTGGTTGATGAAGGTTTTTATCTTTCCACGGACTTGCTTAATGTTGTTTTTCAGAGTCAGTTTTCCACAGTGTCCAGCATTCCACACCATTGTAGGTTAAGTTTGTTTAGTTAATAACGATGCTAGTTGTGGCCTAGGTAGTTTTATTTTTCATAGATTGGGTGTTGCTATCCAAAAAGGAGTTGGTGCCCAGCTTATTGCTCGGCTGCCAACTAAAAACTGTGTTGTTTAATTTTTTTTTATTATTATTTTTAATTAACATGTATACTATTAATTAACTAAAGCAAAGAAGGGTAGTAATTACGACATTTATGCTCATATAAAATTTACACACCAATTAACATAATTAAGGGAAACATAATTAATAATTAAGAAAAACGTTATTAGTAATTAAGACAAACGTTATAATTAAATGAATTAAACGTAAATAAATAAACAATAAAGACACATTCATACGTTACACACAGTTTTAAAAGAAAAATCAGTTTTTTTTTTTAAATTATTTCTTTCCAAAAACGATCAGACATTTAATGCATGCAAAGAAAGGGAAGAAATTTCAGAGACGTGCGTTAATCAGCCAGAGGCATGCGTTAAGATTTTAACATCTTTCCATTGGTTAAAAAAAATTAGGGCATTAAGCATATATATGGGAGCCATTTCATAGATACATGGTAATCATGTTGGACATAGTGTCTGCATACACATATATATATAATAATACATAAATTAAAATATAAGAAAATATGTTACATCAATAATAGTACAACAACTATATAATACTAACTACAATCTATCATAATATAAATATAGATCACAAAAACAGACAAAAATACACCACTATCAGGAAAATAATATTTAAATATGATGATCATATATATATATATCTAATAGCAAAAAGTATATCAGCATACATAGTATGTTATATCATCTCGGTCAAACAAAAACAGTGGAATAAGAAAAGTACACAGATCAGATCTAAGGGCGACATTCAATTATATATATATATATATATAATAATATAGATTCCTGTATAGACATGCTATCAATCAATCAATTTTGTTTTTAATTAAAACAAGTTAATTGTATATCAGACTAGACAGATCAATAATTTTTTATTTTTCTTACAAAACAGATTCATAATAATATGTATACCACCATCATCAAAACAGGAAAGACATGAGAAAAAAAAAAAATCGAGAGACCAACAAGCTAATCAATCAATTGTATAAGTACAAACATATGCCTACTAATCAAACATATAAGGACACAATCAAAGTAAGCATATGGATAAATGATTAATTGAACATGTAGAAGAGATCAATCATATACACGAAAGACAATTTTTTTTTTTTAATAGAAATCGTTTAGACATACCTCTTAATATGGGGTATTCGATTAAAACCACAAAAATCCAAGAAGAACTGAAGAACCGTGCGAAGGAGATGAGTTCGTGCCTTACGATCCAAAGAAATAAGAAGAATGAACAAAACCCAACTTTAGCTCGGCGGTGAAGCTTCGTGCTCGATAACGTTTTGAAGTAATAATAAGAAACAGAGAGAAGGAAGAAAGAACAACTTTTCATTAACCAGAGAGGCAACATCATTACATAGGTATGATATTCTATTTATACAAGAAAGGGGGGAAATCCTAGTATTGTAGTGGACCGCACATCCATGGGCCATAGGACATATAACATTTCCATCTATTATTTTTATTAAAATATTTTTTAATAGTCTTAATGATCTTCATAAAAGCAATTTATTCTTTGTTATAATTCATTGACCGTTTCATGTTACAAGAGTAAATGGTTTTTATTAAACCATATAAATGTTTTCATTAAAGTCAATTGAAACTCTTGAATACAAAAACAAATTTTTGGTTGGAAAATAAAAGAAGAGAGTTTTCATTTTAATGTTTTTGGAGTTCTAAAACAAAAATAAGAATTTTTTGAGAGAAAGAAAACTAGTGTGTGATCATCACTTGTTTTCTACAAGTTTGATTTTGAGCAAGAATAGAAGTGTACAAATATCACATACTCTCAAAGTGCAAAAGTGATTGTGAAAGAGATTTACTCGGCTATTTTTTCCTGGGGACGACGCGACATGGAAAAACTGCTTGCACAATCTTGGGCAGAGCCGCGAAACGTCTTAAAGAGAGCGACCTGGTCATGACTCAGCCATAACATTTTTTATTTGTTTGGTTTATGATTGTTTTGCAGGCTATTTTTCAGCAATTGTTCCAACATGGTCTATTTCAACAAACTCACCAGTAGGAGTATGCGGTATACCAGTAGGAGTATAAATAGCCAATGCCAGTATTAGCACCTGCAAAACACGGCTTTTCCGAAACACGGCTGTTCCTACAGATAAATTTGCATGTGAATGTCAATATACTCGTAGATTGACAACTAGTCCAACTGTTGACACGATGGGAGGGCCGAACAAAGAAGAATCCGAAGATGGGGTTTGTCTGCGGCTACTTTCGTGCCGTTTCAGAAAAGGTGATACTTTCGCTTTGTTTCAAAAAAATTGACTTTGCTCTGTTTTAGAAAAAGTGATACTTTCGCTCCGCTTCAGAAAAGTGATACTTTCGCCCCGTTTCAGAAATGGAGCGAAAGTATCACTTTTCATGAAACGGAGCGAAAATATCACTTTTTCTGAAATGGGGCGAAAGTATCACTTTTCCTGAAACGGAATGTGAAAGTATCACTTTTCCATAAACGAAAAATTAGTCAATCCATAAACCAAAATATGGTTACATGATGTATTATGTATCCTTTGTGGTGGTTTGCATAATAGCTATGCATTCAATTTTCGAGAATTGTGCCTAAACTGAAAGTATCACTTTTCTTGAAACGGAGGGAATACCTCGTTTTATCAGTGCAACGGAAAATTAGTTGATGCATAAACCAAAATATGGCTATATAAAGTATTATGTATCCTTTATGGTGGTTTGCATAATGGATATACATCTAATTTTCTAAAATTGTACCTAAAATGATATATACCTCCAATTTTTTTCGTAAAAACTCTAAAATTGATATTGTTGTTTGTATCCATTGCGTAGATTTTTTATAATCTTTCGAACGAGATAAAATTTGTAAAATTCCAAGGAACGGATTTTTAGATATATGTTATATATTAAAGTTTGGTTGCCAATTATACCCCTAAAAAATAAGATACATAAGAAATTATAATACAATTTGACACTTATATCTATTTGCCCTTCCTCTTTGGTTTATTTACGAAAATGTCTAATACATATTGCCCTTCCTCTTCGGTTTATTTACGAAAATGTCTAAAGGAAAAAAAAAAGAAAAATATAATTTAGAGGGTCATTTTTGGTTTTTCGGCCCGGACCATTTTCAATCTTTTTGTGTCAATTGATCTCTTAGATTTTACAAAAAAATGGCCATATAAGCTTCTTCCTCGTTTCGCTTGGTCGGCCCAATAATAAGAATACAAAAATAATTTGAACCCAACCATAAATTTGCTTCCATGTGAATGTCAATATCTATGCTGATTCTAATGTATGTAAATGTCTAGATTTTTTATGAAGCACTAGAGAATTCTTTTTGATTACCCGTCCCCACGGGCCACGACCATAGTCCCATCATCAAAGTCTTATGGGATAATTTGTCTTTGGTACTTAGGTTTTGCCTAGGACTAGGCTTTGGTCTAACATTTGTCCAACGTTAGGGCTTGGTACCTGGACTGGATGTTGACCTGTGTTGACCGTTTATGATTAGACTTTTATTAATTTTATCAAATAAAAATACTGCAAAATTCTGAGTTTACAAGTCTGCCCCTAAATTTAGGGTCTAGGATCCGATGGTTCCAATATAAACTCTTCCTTCTACGGTCATGATTAATCCATTCTCTTATTCATATCTACATTCACACCGGGGTTCTCTCTTCTCTATTTTACTTTCTCTCCTCTCTTAATCTCCCTTCTACTAGCGTTTCCACTGTAATCTCCGTTGTATAGATTTTTTTTTCTTCGTTGAAACCCATGACATAAATATATGAAGATTTGTATAATTTGATCAAATGATGAAGAAAATTATTTTTGCAGAGATTTAGGATCTAGGGTTTGATTTTGATGAAAGAAGAAAGCAAAGGGAGGTTATGTGATTTACTATTATGGTTACAGAAATGATTAGGGTTCAGTTAGGAAGTTAGGATTTTGATGTCATGAAGAATTGAGGTTTCAAATTAAAACTGAAATTAGGGTTTCGATTTTCTTTGGGTTTCAGTTTGAGCTCAGGACATAATCGATTCCACAGGGGTTTTAGTCGAGATTCAATAGAGTTTTCAATTGAGATTCATGGAAGAATCGATTTAATTTGTGTTAAAGATATAATCGCTTCAATATAGGTTTCAATTGAGATTCAATAAGGGTTTCAGTTGAGATTTCAATTTGATCGAAGGATATCACATAACAATTGAAGAGATTTCATTCTGTATTTTTCAAGAAATCAGGGACTAATGGAAGTTGTTAGTGAATTGATTACAGGGACGAGAGTTGTTAAAATGTGTTTGTAAAGGTTGTGCAGATTGGTAAGAATAAGAAGTTCTGGAAGTGAAAAAATGATGATTGATTAGATGTATGTTAGGATTACAGGGATTACAGGAGGAGGAAGAACGAAAAAGTTCGGCAAAGTGAGTTGGTGGAGAGGGTGTTACTGTCATTCATCTACGCCAATGGAAGATTTGTTTGATGGTTTTGGGCTTTCATGGTGGATGAGTTGTGGTACTGTTTTAATGGGGAAGAACTGTTTTTTTCTCTATGATAGTGGTTGCGGCGACGGTTCGGAGGTGGAGGAGCCGTTCAGAGAATTATGGTAAATGAATGGTTACTGTGTAAATATTAGTAGAGTAAAGGTTATTATTGTAATTTTTTTAAATAATTACATTTTATATATATTTATTAATAATTACCAAACAGAAGTTAGGACTTAACCTAGTCAATACGGGTCAACGTCCAGTCCAGGTACCAAGCCCTAACGTTGGACGAATATTAGACCAAAGCCTAGTCCTGGTCAAAACCTGAGTACCAAAGACCAATTATCGCTTGGTCGGCCCAATAATAAGAATACGGAAATAATTTGAACCCAACCATAAATTTGCTTCCATGTGAATGTCAATATCTATGCTGATTCTAATGTATGTAAATGTCTAGATTTTTTATGAAGCACTAGAGAATTCTTTTTGATTACCCGTCCCCACGGGCCACGACCATAATCCCATCATCAAAGTCTTATTGCATATTTAAATTAATTTCGAGATTAAATATATTGGTTATGAGCATTCTTTTTTTTATCTCGACAGGTCGCATCCGTATGTATCCAGTAATTTGATTTTGTGTGTGAACCTTTACATATATCCCGGAGGGAGTATTAGTGATCCTTAGTAGCATCATGGTATCTCATCTTAAAAGTAAGTAAGAGTTTGAATGGTTCAGGTGTACTGCTCATCCTAAATGACATTGTGATTTTGTGTAAATTGGAAGAAGATCTGAAGTACTGCTCTTTGATGTCCTTTATTTAGGATGATCTCAATTTACACGGACACATAGTGCAATTTAGGATGAGCAGTAGTACGCCTTAAGCTCATACAACTTGTATCAAAGCGATATTATTCCAAAACCAGTTTGGTAACATAGGCAGGTGTCGTACGTTGGTATGTGGGTGTGTGGTTCAGACGATTGGACCTCATAGCAAAGGCGATATACATGCGGTTAAGAACAAGTCTCACCGGAAGGAAGAAAGGAAACCCAATCCTTATAGCCGGTGGTCGGTTTCTATTTATTAAGATACACCATAATCAATATGATAAAATGCTATTGCTGGCAGACCTAAGGCAGCCAATTTTAAAGGGATCTTTGAATGTTGGTTATGTATGTACCACCTAAAGTTCTTTGGTGCTATCTTCCCTGATGAGTTGATTATGATGTAAAGGTGCAAAGGTACGTACCCCTCTTGTAAGAGTCTTAGTTTTCTCTGTTATTCTTTATTTCAGTAGGGTCTTAGTTTCCTCTGTTATACTTTGTGTTCGATATCCTTTATACTGCAAATTATGTTGCCTACGTATAATATTAGTATTGCTTGTATTGAAAGTTGTATATGTGGATATCATTATTTTGATATATCACAATCAAATGAACTAAATAATAAAGCAATATGTAAATCAGGATATAGACTAAAATCAAGAGCAAGATTAAGTGCAGTAAAATAAAGAAACATTAACACAAATGGTTTAACGTGGTTCGGCTAATGCCTACGTCCACGGGAGAAGAAATGGTCGGTTCATTATCTGTTTGAGTCTGTACATTTGGTAAGAAGAACTCTATCATTGAGTTCATGAAGATAGAGAGAAGAGAGAAGAGAGAGGAAAAAGAGCCTCCCTTTAAATGCTCTATCAATGAATTTCCCTTTAAATACGGTAGGAATAGGACTGACTTTGATTGACTATGCAGGTAGAATAATTGAAGCAAGGGGATCTCATGCCGATTGCTCCACAAGAGAACAACTTGAGGAGAAGGGAGCAGATGCAGCTTTCCAATGGGCAACCGAATGGAGTGGATATAACATAATCTTCCAAAGAGATTCAATCCCAACTCTTCAGCTGCTGATGGGAAGATATGCAAATGCTAGACAAAATAGATATAATGTTAGTGAAAACTTTGAAATTGAACCAAGTACCTGTATTAATTTCAAAGTCACAGTTTTTTTGTTAATTACTAGATACAATATTGTAAAGGCAGCCAATATAGCTACTTTTTGTAACAGACATGGTATACAAAACACATGGAAAAATGAGGGATTAGTAGCAATCCTACAACAACTCTATATTAGGAACTGTGTTAATCTTGTAACTGCTAATGATGCTCAAATTTTTGAGTATCATTTTAACCAATCTAGTGACTGAGGTGTTTTTGCCTTTTTTCCGAAAAAAAAAAAAAAGGAAAAAGAGCCTCCCCAAAGTTGTCGGTGGGAGAAGAGAAAAAGCCAAGTCCCCTTTCTCCGACCTAATTGTTAGGCTTTTACTAGCTTGAAACCCGTGCTACGCACCGGGACTGATGGAATTTCTTAAATCGTATGTTCATGTTCACTGAGGCGGGGCTTCACCCCGCACCCGTCCTAATAAGAGTTCTAATAGGCTTCTAGAATTACTATCCAATAGATTGACAATTAACAGTTAAAACTTTATAATAATCAAATATATAATATTATTATGATTTGAGGATCTAACATGGTTTTGAAAACTAATTTCATGCAATATAATAAAATAATAATCAATTTTACAAATAAACTAAAATATTTTAAGCTATAAATACACAATTAATTATTTTTTTTAGTATTTAACCCGTGCTTCGAACCGGGTACGACAGAATCGATCCTCAGTTGGGCGAAGCCCCACACCTGTCCAAGAAAGGATCTCAATTAACAACTGCATGGTACCATGAAAACACCAATTATCATTTATTTATTTTTTGAAGCAATCATTTAGTAAATTAACAATCAGAACCAAATTATTCATCGATTACATATTGTTTAAAGGGTTGAAGATTAAGAAATCCTCTTAAATAAAATAATTTTGAAAAATTATACTGACTTTGAAATTAATCAGTAGTTCATTACATTACATGTATCAGTACTATTGGTAGTTAACTGAAACATCATACTTTCTATACAGTTATATCAATATCTGATATTGGAGACACTAAAAAAAAACACGATGTTAATATAAAATTGATTGAAAACTCTAAATGGTGCATAACATATGAATTGCTTCCCGTCAAAGAAAATGTTATCAAGGAAATGCATTGATATATGTTTCTTCGAAAATCATATATTTGTGTTAAGAATTAAGGGACCAACTTAACTTCTCTTCCAGGCTCAAACTTGTTATAGTTAAATGAAAAACCACACTCATTA
The DNA here is from genome assembly GCA_023531295.1 of Papaver armeniacum. Classification (NCBI taxonomy): domain Eukaryota; kingdom Viridiplantae; phylum Streptophyta; class Magnoliopsida; order Ranunculales; family Papaveraceae; genus Papaver; species Papaver armeniacum. The sequence continues at coordinate 30,275 of JAJJWW010012890.1, read as the reverse complement.
GTCATTATATAGGCATCGATATCTGAAGTTAGAGACACTAAAAAATAGATTGTCAACTCTAAATAGGGAAAAGCATATAAAATGTTTCTCGTCAAAGAAAATATAATTAAGGAAACGTACATATATATTTTTCTTCAGAAATCATATACTTGCGTTAAAAATAAAGCGGCTAACTCAGCTGTTTTTCTTGGCTCCAACTTCTTGTAGTTGAATGAAAAATTACACATATTATGTAGTTGTGTTGATATCTTACATTAAAGACACTAAAAATAACACGATATTAATTTTTCTTGGCTCCAACTTCTTGTAGTTGAATGAAAAATTACACATATTATGTAGTTGTGTTGATATCTTACATTAAAGACACTATAAATAACACGATATTAATATACAACATATTGCCAACCCTATATAGTCCAAAGCATACAAAGTGCTTCCCGTTAAAGAAGCAATCAAGGAAATGTCATTAGTCATTATATAGGCATCAATATGTGATATTAGAGACATTAAAAAAATCAGGATATTAATATAAAATAAATTTCCAGCTCTAAATAATGCAAAGCATATGAAGTGCTTCCCGTCAAAGAAGTAATCAAGGAAATGTCATTAGTCATTATATAGGCATCGATATGTGATATTAGTGACATTAAAAAAATCATGATATTAATATAAAATAGATTGTCAGCTCTAAATAATGTAACGCATATGAAGTGCTTCCCGTCAAAGAAAATGTAATTAAGGAAACACACATATATAATTTTCTTCAGAAAATGTATGCTTGCCTAAAAATCAAGCGGGTAATTTTCCTGGCTCCAACTTCTTGTAGTTGAATGAAAAATCACACATATTATATGGTTGTCTTTGATATCGACATTAGAGACACTGAAAATAACACGATCTTAATATAAAATAAATTGCTAACCCTAAATATCGCAAAGCATGTAGAGTGCTTCCCGTCAAAGAAGCAATCAAGAAAATGCACTGATATATCTTTCTTAAGAATCATAAGCTTGCGTTAGGAATCAGGAAGCCAACTCAAGTTCTCTTCCAGGCTCCAAGTTCGTATAGTTAAATGAAAAATCACACTCATTATATGGTTGTATCAATACCTCATATTAGAGACATTAAAAGAACACACGATATATAACATAAAAATAGCTTGTAAATTCTAAATAGTGCAAAACAGATGAAGTGCTTCCCGTCAAAGAAGTTGTAATCAAGGAAATGCACTAATATCCCACTATGACCCCTTTTGAATATCCGTGATTGTTGCTTTAACCGTAAGGATCGCCTATTTATAATTGGAGTTTCTTAATTGGCAAACGGAATCTGAATTATATTGGCTATGAATTCTTATCATTTTTTCCGTTTCCTATTTATGACTCTTACTGGTCAGAATTGTATTTATTGTTAATATAAAATAAATTTTCAACTCTAAATATTGCAAAGCATATATATGAATTACTTCCCGTCGAAGATGATGTAATCAAGGAAATTCACTGATATATATTTTTAAGAATCATACACTTGCGTTAGGAATCAAGCGGCCGACCAACTCAAGTTCTCTTCCAGGATCCAAGTCCCTGTAGTTAAATGAAAAATCACACTCATTGTATAATTGTTTGGATATCTGATATTAGTGATACTAAAAATTGATATTAATATAAAATAGATTTTCAACCATAAATAGTGAAAAGAATATAAAATGTTTCCCGTCGAAGATGATGTAATCAAGAAAATGCATTGATATATCTTTCTTCAAAACTTGTGCTAAGAATCAAGCGGTCAATCTAACCCAGACACCAATTCCTTATAGTTAAATGAAAAATCACACTCAAATATTAATATATGATATTAGAGACATTAAAAGAACACACGATATAACATAAAATAATTTTCCAATTCTAGATAGTACAAAACAGATGAAATGCTTCCCGTCAAAGAAGTTGTAATCAAGCAATGAACTAACATCCCACTAAGACTCTGTTTGAATACTCGTGATTGTTACTTTAACCGTAAGGATTGTCCACTAATTAATGATTGTCCCACAAAGAGAATCTAAATTGTATTGGTTAATTAAATAATTTAGTTGCTGGATTTTTAGTGATGCATATAACTAATTTTACTATGTATGTGGCTTAATACAAAACATAAAACTCACATCAACCGTAGGTCAAGATTACGAAGTGTCATTACAGCATGGTCTATTAAACAAAAAAATTTCATGCGTATATCATGTTCGATAAACAAAAAGAATAATAAGAATAGGTTTCACAAAAAAACTATAATTAAATAATTTGGCATAACCCCATCAAAAATATCAGAAAAATTTATAAAGGAAGGCCAAGAGAGAGTAGAATGCTCTTAGGACAATAACTTAACAATGTTGTTTGGGATTTATATCCATCCTTATTCCTATTCCCTATTTCATATTAACATTTATCCTTTTTTCCCCACATAGAATTGAAAATGATGGACCGGGCCAATATCATCCTAGTTTATAATTATATATACTACATCATCGAAAAGACTTGTACATGTTTAGAGAATATATCTAAGATGACAAAGAGAATTATTCATTTTACAAATATCCATGTCAAATGTCCTTAATATAGGCCTTTGAGACTCGTCTGCAAAGAAAACAATGAGAAATGAGAAATGAAATGGAATTAAAATGCTTTGCGTGGCAACAAAATATAACAAAGTAATGGAAAGATTTTTCTTCCCTAAATTAATTCGAAAATACATGTAGGAAAAATATTTTTTTTAACATACTAAATATTTAAGCTAGCCGTTTGGGATTCTTTTACCATAAGTAGACCTCTAAAGATTTTTTTGCCCTAAGGTTTTTAGATATTTTGAGTTTTATAAACACTTATTTAAAATTTTCTTTCCATATATAATTACAACTGTTGAAAAAGATTACGTCATAAATATGTATGAACAATTGCATACTGCATGGTAGAAGCTTCCATAAATAACTTAAAAGTATTAGTCTACAAATGGTTTCTTCAAAATTGCGCACCCAAATGATCCTTCACATATGTACCAGTGACAATCATCACCACAGGTTCATTTGGACGACCATCCAATATCCCATCCTTGATAGCATGAACCAAATCACCCCATAAGGTTACTATCATTGTAGTTCCCCTAAAGACGAACAAAAATCCATTAGGCTAATCCACTCGACAAAAATTATTGAATCAAAAACCCCTAAGATACCGTAAAGTTTACCTCTCATTCTCAAGCATAATCTCCCTCATAAACACATCACTTACTTTCTCAAATTCTTTAACTGATTTCGTCACAACGTTCGACACGGAATTTAGCCTTCCAATCACAGCTGCAGGAATTATATAAGAAGAGGTTAATGTTTGTTGTTTTTTACCAAACAAAAAAAATAATTTTTTTCTTATTTCCGACTGTTCACATGTATAATACGTAGTATCATTTTTTCTGGTCTCAATATTCTCCAGAGCAAGGAAACTAAATATCTCTTGGGGAAAAGTCGAGATGTAAACTTTCAGATGTTGCCACCTTGCTAAACCTGTTCAACCACATTACATTTTCAAATGACACAATTCTATAACCGGCCGATGGCTTGGCAAAGCTAAACCTCTGAATGGAATACACATTTCCTTCCTCGAATTTCTCTTCAAACAACTGTATATAATCTTTGCCTACCCTAGCATGCATTTGAGTACCCTGTATTATATCCAATCAACAATTAATTTCTAATCGGCTAAAAAAAAAAAAACAATTAAATTTTACCGTAAATATGCAACAGAGGTCGACTAACTTACCTCTTGGTCAATCAGATGTAGGTCCAAACTCCATAATTGACCTGTTTTTCTGTTTTCAAACCTCCATTTTTTCAGAACCAAAGCCCTCACGGCTTTCTGTTGTGTCTGATTCCTAACCAGACGCTTGAAGGGGGTATAAATTGTTCCCAAATGTTTCTTACCTACATATAAACATCATATATTTTAAAATTGATTAGAGAAAAAAAAACATCAACCTATTAATATAAAGAAAAAACTGATAAGAGAAAAAAAAAGAAGACCTATGAATCCAAATTGCGACATTTGAATAAGTTTACATACCACCGGAATCAACTACCATTGCTTCCCCTTTGTTGTGATTTTCTTCAAAAGTCATAGTTGATATCTTCTGTTCGCTACCTCCTTTTTCACACAAAGTACGTGGTTTATGTAGGAATAAAGAGTGATTTGCATTCTTTATATAGATGTTAGAAACTTAGTTCCAAAGAAAATCTTTAAAATCGTTATGGAATTAAATCCAGTTATATGGTTTGTTATAAAAAAATAGGGATGAAGAATGATTTCCATCCTTTATTAACTATTGGCTTTGTTTTTATTAGTAAATTAACCGTATTAATGAAACTTGTTAGATTGTGTTCAGGTAAATGATTAGATTTTTTTTTATATTAATGGATATCGTTAACATAAATATAAATAGTAATTTAAATATCAATTAATGTAGTATTTTTTATATATTGTTGGTTTTTCCTTTGTTAGATATTTATCATTAATACTAAAAATTAATATAGCTATTTCTATATTTTTTTCCTTTTAAAAGATTAAAAAAATATAAATCTTTTTTTATTCCGTAAATACGTCGATTTTATTTGTTATTCTAATCATAAATGTCCAAAATTATAATGTAGTATTTTGTTAATACTCCGGATCTTTTACAATAATTACATGAAGCTATAAATGTAATTATTTTATTTCATAAATATGTTAATTTGATTTTTTTTATTTTAATCATAAATGTCCAAAATTAATATAGTAATTTTTTTATTTTTTGGATTTTTATAAAATTATAAAAGATTATTTATTCCATAAATATGTTGAATTGATTTTTTTTATTTTAATCATAAATGTCCAGAATTAATATAGTAGTTATTTTTATTTTTTGGATTTTCAAAATAAATGCACGAAATTAATATAGCAATTTTTCTAAACAATGGGGGTCGTCCGTCGCGTGTGTCCCACCAATCCAGCCAATCTACACCGCACATTGTCAGATCAACGTACCATATATAACGAAATTTCATCTGACGAATACGAATGGTTTCTCAATTAGCCAATGAGAGCGCGAGGTTTCGCTCACCAGCCAATAGGAAGGAAGGTAAGCAGCACCAGTGCTACTTTTATTCTGGAGTGAGGGATGGTATTGAGTTTTTAGGTTGTTGATGGGAAAGATATTATCTGGCAAATGACGCTTCCATCCTTAACTTAATGTTGAAGCCGTATTAGAGATGCTGTGGTGCGTTGTGTTACGTTGCTTTATCCTGCTTCGGCTGTAGATGATTGCCACGTGTCCAGGTAGTTTAATGGTGCTCACAGTATATACATAAATATATCGAAAAAACAGTCCACATACATATGGTTTATATGATAACAAATCTTTACAGCCGGAGAGGAAAAACTACACTGAAAAACCGCCACACACAAATCACCCCCTACACGTCTCACGGGGGTTTGGCCATTAGGACCCACGGATAAAAAAAAAAAAAAAAAAACTATGAGAGGCGGATTTTACCTTGTTTTATTTCTCGTTCTGTAGGGAAGCACTGATATGATAATCTACGTTGGTGTCAGTGTCACACAGTCACAGTTTCGTATTCACACGGAAAATATGAACATTTGGAAATATCTACGTTGTGAACATCTACAGCTTCTCAAGAGAGCTAATATATAATATTAGGAGATCTATGGTTGATGCACAAAACCCTGATCAATGATAGTAATTAGTGGAGTTCCCTTTAACTTAGCTTAGATTAGATAGTAAGTTAGGTTAATGTGTAAATAGATTTGAATAAGAAAATGGAATGCTGAGTGGTACAGCACTAGCTAGTAGGGTAATAGAGTTATGAGAAAGAAAGTGCATTGTGCTAGATGGTGGAGACAATATTGGTAAAGGATAAGGAGTGTGCATTCCACACTCTGGCCATCACAATTGAGTATGCATGTTCAATCGTTAACTTTTTTTAGTTTTTTTAATCAGATAAAAACCTTCTTTCTCTAAATGATACCCCTCAAATCCACTAGTTCTTTTTATTTTTTTCTAAGCACTAGCTAGGTTGCCAATGTGTCTACTTTAAATTCAATTTTGTTCTGGTTCTGGTTCAAGTTTGATTCTTATTCATATATCTACATACTTAGTTTGTGGATTATGACGTTGTTAGTAAAACGAAAACCCCCGTGTCCCGCCCGATAATATGATCATTCATAATTTTGAGTCTTCGCAAAATTGGTTAAAAAGACCAATATCAACAATTCCTGGGTGAAAAAGACATGTAAAATTTGATACTGTTTAAATGGACGAGAATGTAAAAATAGCCAGGATGTAAACAGTTTCATCCTACCCATTTTCAAATACTTTTTCTTATTTTTAATTTACATCAGGATGCATCCAGTTTCATCCTCACTCTTTTTTAAGTTTAAGCCAGGATGAATCCAGTTTCATTCTTGCTATTTTTTTTTGGAGTCCATTTCACCCATACTAATTTTTACTCGTCCGTTAAATCTTTTAGCGAGGTTGAATCCTCGGGAAGGAATAAGCAAATTTATATGTCACAGTATAGGAGGGAGCCGTATACAAAGCCTTTAGAAGAGAAGAAGAGACTTCTGGGGTGTTTCCCTATATGGCTATTTATACATATCAATATATAGGACTAGACACATTCCTTAACAAGGATTAGCTTTCCTACAAGTATAGTGTTTCCTAACTTAACTCTAAGAGAAAAACTTCTTAAGATGTTATACTTAGACACAAGTATTGGTTTCCTAATCTAGTCTCCTTGACCGACCTACAAATAATTCTCCACCTCGGATCATGCATGAGATGATCAATAGACAAAGTCACCTTCATATCTCAACGTCGATCGCACCATCACTGGTTGCCCACGTTCCATCAATAGGAATCAAACCCGACCATAGTTCTCTGAAATGGCCTTGCTAGAGGGTCTCCACCAGGTTCCTAAAAGGCCCTTGCCCCAAAAGGGTCTCTTTACCAAATAGGAAGGATGTGGATCAATTTCGAGCAATGACGAAAGTCGAAACTTGACCTCAGATACTAATTTAGTCAACATATCAGCTGGATTGTTTTTGGTATCGATCTTCACAAGTGGAATGTCTTCTTCTTCTTCAAGAATTTCTCTCACAAAGTGTAATCGCACGTCTATATGTTTGGTTCTAGCATGATGCACTTGATTCTTAGCCAACTAAATTGCGCTAAGACTATCACAATGCAGAGACAGTTGATCTTGTACAACTCCCAAGTCATCTAACAAACCTTATAACCATATAGCCTCTTCAAATGTCTCTGTCACTTCCATATGCTCCGCCTCCGTAGTTGAAAGAGCCACAGTAGACTGCAATATTGATCTCCAACCAACCTGTGCCCGGCTACGGTAAGTACATACCCTGTAGTTGAACGTCTCTTATCCAAATCACCAGCATAGTCAGAATCCACATACCCGACACACAATTGTTACTTCCATTCTTCACAAACTCCAAGCTAACATCAATTATACCATAAAGATACCTTTAAATCCATTTCACAGCTTGCCAATGTCCTTTACCAGGACAACGCATATAACGAGTGACCATACTAACTGCATGTTAAATGTCCGGCCTCAAACATACCATAGTGTACATCAAGCTACCAACAACCTCAGCATATAAGACTTAGGCCATATACCTTCGCTCTTCTTTAGTAGTATGAGACATACGAGAATTCAACTTAAAATGAGCAGCAAGGGGAGTACTTACATATTTAGCTCCTTCGTAGACACCAAATTTTTGTAACACTTTCTTTAAATATTACCTTTCAGACAAACAAACTTTACCCTTCTCTCTGTCACGTTAAATTTCCACACCAAGAATCTTCTTAGCCTCTCCCATACTTTTCATCTCGAACTCAGATGAAAATTTGAGTTTCAAGTTATTTATCTCTTTTTTGTTATTATATGCAATCAGCATATCATCGACATACAAGAGAAAATATACGAAATACCCATCACATATCTTCTTGAAATATACACAATCATCATAGTGACTTCTTGTGTATGTTTGGCCTATCATAAACTGGTAAAATTGTTTGTGCCATTGTCTTGGAGCAGCTTCAGCCCGTACAATGATATCTTCTGAAAAGGCGAGGGTACCCAAATATACCTCAAGCTAAAACTTTTCCTACCTATAAGTCCTTTCTTTGAAAGTGATTATCTATGGACTGAGTCGAGACAATACAACTAATCGGTTCACACTTCGTGTGATCGTCTATGGATACGAGATCGAGACAATACAACAGCGAAGTATGTTTACTTGATAAAAAGGTTCAGACTTAACCAAACACAATAGGATTGCTTATCAAGTAAATAGGAATTAACGTTTGTGTGATTTACTTTAATTATAATAAAACAATTATAATGCGAAAAATAAAAGTAAATGACACAGCAAGATTTTGTTAACGAGGAATACTCTCAGGATTAAGACGCTAAACAAAATTACACCTAACTTCGTATAGTTGAGACCAAGTAAATAACCCTATAGTTCACTTAGTTCCGTCTGTATTTCCATGCCTCCGACTTGTGAATAAGTCACGTACTTGGAACAATTCCTTTGGTTCGTATTCCAAACAGTAAAGGAACAACAAATATGTTTGGTATCAACTCTATTCAACCAAGTGATATGAGTCGGACAAAGGCTCTTCTGTTTATCTTAACATAAACTCCTTCGTCGGGTCCTTAGATCTATCTTATGTTCAATCACCCAAAGGTAATCGTTTAAGATTAAGCCAATCAATACCTTTAATCACAAGGAAACGTATTGATGCCGATCTACTCAATTAATCAATCCAATCTACCACAAGGATAAACCGATTATTAATTGGATCCTCTTTTACCGAAACAAGTATTGTGCACACCAAAGATTATAAAACCCAAGTCAGATCTTCAATATCTTCTTTGTCTTCAAATCTTCTTAAATCTTCAATAAAAACCTACACACAATCACTTGAATCTCTTGTGATCAATCACGCACAGAACGGAGTCTGTTAACAATGGATTATCACAAGATCGTCTTTAGAACTAACAATAGTCTAAAGATCCCTATCGAAACTATGAACTAGTTTGAGTGAATCTTATATCAGAAGAGAAGATTGTCAAGAATAAACAAACTAGGTGCAATCAGATTTCAACCACCGTTAGTCAATCAAATCAATCGAAAACAAAGATAAACCGCAATTATCTAGTTTCCCACCAACGGGTCGCGCTAGAGCTTCTCAATCCCAAAGAAGACTTTAAATTGAGCGGACGTAAGAGATTTCGCCTAATTAGGTTACTCTCCTCTCCGAATAGGCGGCTACACCAGTAACAACAACAAAAGAGTAAATCTGTTGTTACGAAGGATTAGTTTGCTAGAAAGACAAACTTCGTGTATTTATAGACAATGAAGTTTGGACACCAAGGAATTTCCAAAACCGAAAATATTCTCAAGATATTCATAAAAGCACAGATTCGGTTTTCATAATCCCTGGAAATGCTCTGTCCAAAAATAACGATCGAAATCTCTCGGAAAACCTAATTAGTAAATGCACATTACTAATTCTGTAATTTCCCTACAAAATCAAATTAATAACCTTAATTAAAAGATTCTTAACTTACTTATGTTTCGATCCTGGGATTCTCTTCCCTTAGCCGTTAAGGAATATTTTTGAACAATTATAGAAATAAACATTCACATCACGTGTTCAAAATTTGTCGACATCTTAACTTTGTAAGTTCTCTTTCACACTTACAACCTTGAAACCGATTTTCCACACTTCTAAACAAGTTTAGAATTGGTTCATCTGACTTTCAAGAACTACGTGATTGATCAAACCAACATTCAATCACAATTATGGGTTTACGGTTCTACTAAAAAAGTTTTGGTTCTACCTCCATGTGAGTACTGTGCATAGTCACACTAGCTTCCCAAAAGTTCGGTTGACTAGGTACTAGGATCGGTTCCCCACATATATATGGTATCTAACTTACATGTGTTGCACATGTCCATAGGATCGGTTCCCCTTTCTGCTATAAACCTTGCTGCACCCCATACAAGGATCGGTTCCCTTTGATGTACTGCACCCCCTACTAGGATCGGTTCCCTTTCCCTTACAAGGTCAGACATACAAAATCCGATCATACCACAGGTGATTACTTTAGATCGGTTTTACTAATAAAAGTTATACCAATACATAAGTCAGGCCTTTGTGGCGATGATTATGGCGATGTCTTATCTAAAAAGTTTAATGGTTAAGCAATAATCCTCGTATTGTATTCCTTAATACTATGTCTATCTAGAGTTCAATATGCTTCGCAGTTATGTTTTCAATATGCACGACTTGAAAGATACGTTAGGGAATGAAACAGTTCAAGTCAAATATCACTAACCTCAAGTGAAAGGATGATTGTTGTCGTTGTAGCTCCTTGCTTCTTCACATCTTCAAGTCTTCGCAATACTTGTAATGTCTCATATCCTAATACTTTCAAGATAACCTATACTTGTCAGGCCTTTGTGAACAGTTCTACCAAGAACACAACAAGTTGCGAGCGGTTATACTCTATCACACATATTGGTTGTTCATAAGATATGCAATGAATAACAAAACCAATAACACCTGGCAATTTCCTTTTCGGTTTATAAACAAGTCTATGAACTTACTTCCTTAGAACACATGTAAACATTGTTCCCTAGGATGAAATCATCACCTTGTCTTATCTAAAAAGTTTAATGGTTAAGCAATAAACCTCGTATTGTATTCCTTATTACTATGTCTATCTAGAGTTCAATATGCTTCGCAGTTATGTTTTCAATATGCACAACTTGAAAGATACGTTAGGGAATGAAACAGTTCAAGTCAAATATCACTAACCTCAATTGGAAGGATGATTGTTGTCGTTGTAGCTCCTTGCTTCTTCACATCTTCAAGTCTTCGCAATACTTGTAATATCTTATATCCTAATACTTTCAAGATAACCTATACGAAGTTTATCTCTAGTACATAATCAAGCGACTCTTAACATGAGTTTTGATTCACTAAAATATGATAACCAAACTTGACATACCAACGCCTGGTGGGTTCAACCGAGCCATGCTCTAACAATCTGCCCCTTTGTCAATTTTAGTGACAAAACTCTTACATCATATGGATAAACAAATCACAATAATTCATTTTCGCTTGATTCCCGATTCAACAACACAGTGAAACTGCTTACATTCAATCCTTGAAAATGTCGATGTTGACATTATAATAACAAAGCTATTACCCCCTGTTGATGGTGGATTTTCATTTAAGGTTAAAATTGTAAAAAACCAGAAAATAATTATGCGCTGACATCTTGTAAAAGATAAAGCCATTAATAAGTGTTGGATACTCCCTCACTTAATTCACCAAGAATGGAGCATGTGGCAACAATCCCATTCTGTGAATACATGAAATTCCTCCAGGTTGGAGCATGTGGCAACAATCCCATCCTGTGAATTTCTAATCAGCCTTGTATTTCCAGTACTCATTATCAGTGTGGCATGATGACTGAGTGTTACTCTTACATAGTAACACGAACCTCCAAGCACTATAATGAAACCATGTACGAAATACCCGTACAGGCTGACTCTCGGTGTGTTATACTAGCCCGATTGAGCCCCTCTCGGTGTGTTATACTAGCCCGATTGAGCCCCTCTCGGTGTGTTATACTAGCCCGATTGAGCATCCAGATTGACCGTATCAGTCCGGATATGATCGCAGTCATCCAACTCCATAAGCATGATTGGATGACCCAGATCAATTCCATCACCCCCAAGCGGTATGGAATATCCAATGCCGAACCAATGCGGAACCCGCACGGTCGGCCATTGGCCTAGCTTGCCAAAAACGTTCATACCAAGCATTATGGATGGAAAACCCTAAATTAGGGTTTGCGGCATATTACATGTGTCGCAAAACAATCTCAACCATCCATCTTCGCAGGTATAGATGGAGGGTGTAGATGTAGATTCAAAGGGCCCAGAGCATGTCAACACGATCACCGTGGGCCCGCCTACACACTTGACCAATCGGTCAAGACCAACCATGTTTGATCATGGCAAAATCGTCGCCCCAAACAAGAGATGACGCACGGCTTTGAAACCCAAAATTAGGGTTTTGAGCATCACGAGCGTCCATCTTCTCCGGCATGAATGGAGGGTCCAAGATTAGATTAAGCAGGTCCGGTCATACCAGCATGACCACCGTGGACCCATCTATTCCCTAACCCGATCGGCCAAGGCATATCATGCCTGGCTAATCCAAAACGCACGCTCAAACTAGCGTGGTCACACCTCCCAAACCGCAAACTGATCACGACCACTCAACTTCGCCGGACGATTTGGATGGCTCGGATCACGTTTTCATGGGATATTCAGGTATAGGCGTAAACATCAGCCTACCACCTTCATACCAGGCCAATCGGCCAAGACCGACCAAGATTGGTCGTCTTGGAACGTGCGCCTGAAGAGGGCGTGACGCGCGGCCCTTGCGGCACTAGTTTTTTGTCGCAAATCGATCTCGACCACTCGATTTCACCGGATGAATTGAGTGACCCAGATCATACTTTCATGAGGTAATGGGGTATAGGAGCCTACACCATCATGCCATCTACACGCATGTATGGTCGGTTAGGCCAAAGTTGTATCCCATCACTACACCATTTTTAGGAATTCGCAACGGCGCCTGGCCGTTGCTGACCGGGCTCGCAACGGCAAAGTGACGTTTCAAAACACGGTGTTGCATTTTTTCGCAACGACATAAGCTCCGTTGCGACTCTTGGTCAGCAACGGGGATTCGCAACGTACTTTGCCGTTGCGACCCTTTTTATTCGCAACCAAGGCATGCCGTTGCTAACCCGTTTCTAATTACAGGAATACCCCTACCCGGAACTAAAATATTATTGGTTCTGGTTCTAATTTACTGGTTCTGGTTCTAACTTAGCAACATATTATAGACGTTGCTAATATTTTGCAACAAAAAAAAAAAGGTCAAGTCTTCATTGACCTGGTCAAAATCCATTTCCCCCACATTTCCCCTCTGCAGTTACCCAGTTCCCACATTCATCATTTCCACAGATATACATACATTCATTCATTCATTCCACAAATATCAAATTATGAAAAATGGATTCTTCAATTGATGTTAACAAAAAATATGAGTATTTGATACAAATGTATTCTAAGTATCACAACAAACTAGTGTACACATTAGAAACATACTTGGTTCCTAAGTTCAGTTCATGGAAAATTACGAAATTCCTAAGTTCTTCTAACTTAAATCACTATAAGGAGATACTACATAAAATTACAAATCTTGCAGTTGCTCCTACATAAACTTACAAATCCAGTATAATTCAACTGTGTTGTTATTTCATCTTCAAACTTTGAACTGCATAAAGTTATAAAGATTGAGTCAAAGACTAATAACGAAATAATAGGCTATATAAGCAAATCAAAAGAACCCAAATACTTCTCACTAACACGTAGCTCATGCAAGATATTGATAGTATCAAACTACACTCAAATTTACATCTGCACTCATTGTGGAAACGGCTACTAGTTTACGTCAAAAAAAAAAAAAAACCACCTCATTGGTTTCTCTTCATTACATGGCAAAACTACAATGCTACAAAAACAACCCTAATACATCTTATAGGAAAATTAGCGGGTATACATTTTGAGGAGAAACTAAAACTCAGGGTGTATATAAGGAAAAGAAAAGGTAGGCAAGAAAGGTAAGTATATAGTACTTTCCCCAGGATACTAAGATTACAATTTTCATCAAACTAAACTGGTTTTTCCTAAACCATGATCTTATAAATAAAGGGAGTTCGCAAACATAATACCCCGGCTTAGGCTCTTACTGCTAGCACCAAACTTTGCCTCCAGATCCACCTCTCCCACAGCTTTAGTAGAAGCTTTCAACTGATGCACAAAATTTGATGAATCCACCAGTAATGTGATAAAGGAAATATATTGATAGGTGAGATGATAAAAATAGGGATTCATCCAAAGTAATGTGATAAAGGAAATATATTGATAGGTGAGATGATAAAAATAGGGATTCATTTCTCAAATTGTTTGGTGTAGCAGGTTTTAGGAATTACCTGATTCAAAAACTCGTCAAGTCTTCTTGCAAGCCGAATGATACTTCCTCAAAGATATCAGGTCATTTCTATAACCTCAAAGGATGAAAAGTTGCGCCCGGAAGCCAAAGATTAAAGTAATTTCATCAAGGTGAATCAAAAGTTGCAAATTTCTTGGAGGCTTGAGACTCTTTTACAGTTGGAGAAGGTTTTGTGGGTACCATTAAATGAAAAATTAAGAGAGTTGCATAAACTATTAACTAAAATCAAGCCTCTATCAACCCTAGTAATTTAGAAAAAGCTAATTTTGTATCAGTGAAGGATGTTTGTAGAAAGATATCAAAGTGTTTTAAGCCTCATTCACTTACTTAAACAAATAATCAACAAACAGTTATACCAAAACTTAGATAGGTGGTGGGTTTGACACCCTGCCCTTTTCAGACGACCTCTGCGATTCTTCCCCTCGCACTATCTTGGAGTTGCTTTAATGGCTTCCCAAGTTTGGTTCTTAAAATGTATTTGTTCATTTGAAAGATCTCTGGGAACAAAACAGCTCGCAAGAGCTGCAACTTGATGGTGATCAAGATCATTAAACGTACCTAATCATGTTTGTTCAGTAAGGATTAGTATACATAGGTGAAGTACTCCTTATGGAAGTTGATCCAGTGACTATTACAAAAGTGAGAAGACAGAATAATGAATTCACCATTGAACATCAATTCAGTAATAAGAAGTTCATCTCCTGTGTCTATCAAACAAGCAGCCCATCCCTTCAACTGCACAACACAATCAACATCAATATGGCCAAGCTTTTTTAAGACCCGAGATCGGTTTTTCAGCTCGTCGCGGAATTGCAGGAAAAAAGGAAGCAAAGTTAAATTAAAACTACAAAATTAGCATTACATACCTTATGTATTGGATGATCAAATAACTTCTTCTCAAGTTCCTCAATTTGACTCATCACATCAACAAATTCTTGGTCCTCAATGGCCATATCCTACAAGATGGTGAAAAAAAAGTTGAAAGTACAGAAGAAACATAAAGCCTGTTTGATTTGAGTGCTAGACACTGAAGGAACGGACCAGATAAACAAAAATAACAAATCCCAGTGAAGCAAGTCCAAATTTGACCACCATTTAGACTCCAAAAGAAAAGAAAAAAAAACTAGGAGATAGACTTTTATGTTTTCTTAAAACAGTAAAGAGTGATGATATAGATACTTGAGTACATGATAGATAGAAGAAAGAGTTAATCTAGGTTAACAATAAAGTGCTATCACCTGGATTCTGTTCATTTCCAAGAATAACCATGTTGCAAGATGATAAAATATAAAATATGTAACTTAAGAAAATAAAGATAACTTCACAGGGTTGAGCTTTGGAAGACCTTGAGGAAACCTAGTACCCAACTCCTGCACTGCCAGCAATATACTTTGCCTAGCTTCCAATGGTCGGAGGTCAGAAGGAACAAATATTCTGATTTTGCTAAGAGCAGAAATGAGTGACATCTGAACATGAACCTGCAATTGATGAAATGGACATATATGATATTTGCCCATTCATGTAATGATAACCATTATGTTATTCAGGTTTGCCCAGCTGACAAGATCAGTGAACTGACCCTTAGTAAAAATTATTGCTTCACATGAGCTTCAACTCACCACGTGCATTTCACCCTTCTCCACAGGACGAGGTGGGGATGGCTTGGAGCGAGTCCCATTTTTACTTGATCCAGGAGAACAATGGAGCAACGTATCCACTATGTAATCACTACCTCGTGAAGAAGAAGCTGGCAAAGTGCTCGAGGCTGATGAAGGCTTTCTCACCACACTAACCACCACTCCCCAACCCCAATCAGTTGCACCATCTTGTACTTTAACCTGTATCAATGATCATCTGGCATTAAGTAATTAAGCTCCCAATATAATATTCTAGAACGTAAGCCTTATTTCCTACTGGTACATCCATTTTATCATAATGTAACATAAGTTATATAACCAACAATCAGATAAGTAGAACAGAAAGGAAGAGCGAAAATTAGTTGTAATATAAGTTATATAACAAACAATCAGATAAGTAGAACAGAAAGGAAGAGCGAAAATTAGTTCAAATATATAAGAAATTAAAAAAATAATGATTAAGAATACAATAACAATTGTCATTAATGACAGTTAAAAGTATATAGGTAGAGTCATGAAAGATACTAAATGAAGAGAACTAGTTATCTATTAGTTCCACTAACAAATATCAACAGTTTTTTTAATGGTTACTTCAACAGTCAGAAATGCTTAGGCTTGTACATACCAGCCTACCAGGAAGAAGAAAAAAGAGAACTCTTTCGGGTCGGGTTATTTCTCACATTATCTTCCACTCAAGCATAGCAATATCAAGTCTTAGCTTATGATATTCAGCAACTTCTGCCTGTAAAACAAGAAGTTGAAGCTTAAGATGCAAGTCAAAGTGGTTAAGAGTGAAGAAATTCAACTTTCTCGAAAAGAAAAGCACCTCCCCAGTTTCATCAAGCATCTCAGCTTCTTTTTCCAGTTTTGAAACCTTATCCCCAATATCAGGTAAAGCCCGAACAACCAAAGATGGTTAGTATCGCCACACAATTTGAACTTAGTGAAGTAACAGATGATAATAGTGAGGAAGGGATGAAATATAAACCTTCTCATACTGAAACTGATGAAACGAGTTCTTGATAACATGCTCAGCTGCAGAATGCAATATGCAGTAAGAAAATTAAAACCAAAATAAATGCAAATATGTACTGAAAGTGGATGACTGAGATTAAGAGTTACATCTATCACTAAGATGCATGCTATAATTACAGACAACATATGTGAAAAACAACTATAGACTCTCTAACCTAAATCAAGATTATGCTGACACAATAAAAAGAACAACAGTTATGCAACACCTAATAGTACCCAGAAATTAAGATGATATGAAAAATTACAGGGTTACAGTAACTAAAATCTACAGCAAGGAATGACAGACATCTTTTAACAGGGATGCAGGGCATGTAAAGAGAAAAATGACCAACTAAGCTATACTACAACAGCAAAGTTACAGATGAACCACAAACCGAAAACAAAAACTATAACTAACATTAACATTTACAACAGGAACATGATGCAGATTATATAACAAATGGGTTACTGAGTTACACTACAATTGTTGAAGACAATAATCATTAGGGGTTAAACAATATAACAAGGTCGGACCCCCAATTCATATTTTACTGCAATAAGACCAAATCAATTCATAGTTTACTGCAATAAGACCAAATCTAAATCAATTCATCCTATTTTACTGCAATAAGACCAAATCTAAACCAATTTATACAACTCCCACATTCCAATAAAACCCTAGGATTCGATAAAACATAAACTTAAATCAATAAAATCGAAAAATAGAATCATCTGAAACCCTAAAAATAGAGCTGAAACCCTAGAATCGATTAGATTCACATATGAAACTCTAAAACCGAAAGAAAAAGAAGAAATTGAAAAAGTGAAATCGAGAAAAACAGATTCACAAATGAAATCCAAAAACCGAAATCACAACTGAAACCCTAGATATCAAAATCTGTAAACCCTAAAAATTAAGTGAAAGATTATACCTGATGAGATAGTTCTATACGACGATAGATTTCAGAGATTGAGAAGAGAATAAGGAGCTCAGCTGAGCAGATCGAGATGGAGATGGAGATGGAGATGGAGAGGAGAGGTGGGAGAGGAGAGACCGAGTCTGTGGTTTGTGGCGGAGAGAAAATGAAGATGAAATCGACTAAGGGGAAGGATATAGGCTAGATTGAGATTAAGGGTGGAAAAAAGAAGAAGAACTCTTGACCAAAGTTTGACTGGGGCGTGTTTATCAACCCTAATGTTCCGACCAAGCAAGTGGTTCGCACGCTTGAACTGAGCGCGGTTGCAATTCACAACCTTGCCTGTGAGGTTGCAAAATTCGCAACGGCACCCACCTGTTGCGAAAAATTAGCAACTAAGATTCGCAACTGAAATTTCGCAACCGACCTAATGCCGTTGCGAATTTTTGTTGCGAATTCCTAAAAATGGTGTAGTGCATGCTTGGTTTCTACCAAGCTAAAGAGTGATGCCTGCGCACCTCTTCAAAACCCTAACTTCATCAACGGTCGTAGATGGGTGTCTCAAAGATCATCTCATCCGTCCAACTTCACCAGCTTGGTTATACTGACCACAGTCAGAGTTAATTGGTTAGTAAGGTGTCATTACCCATCACTTTACCACACCATGATGCAAGATGCAGATAAAATACACACGATACTTCACAAGTATCGACTTCCTGAATAACGCAGTTATTCAATTCAGCATTACATGCTATCTTTCGTGGATCCACGATCCACACATTCCAGACATCAATCATGTCACAAACTGGGGGATACATACTGGGGTATTGGTCTGGCGGTTTACAGCGTGCAGCGTGCAACGCGCCATCACAAGAACGTGTTAGGAAGTCATGGACGGTTAGAGATGAACAGGAGAAGTGGGCAAGGCTGGTCGTGTATCACCAACGCACAACTCCACTACTCCATCACTCCACTTCCCACGAGAGACGTGAATAAGACTCAATGACTTGTATAAATAGGTTCTCCTCCCTATTTCCAAACAACAGAGGAAAACAACAAGAAAACACCCAGAGCCTGCTTACACCAATCGTAAGCTTGTTCACTTTCCTGTTGCAAGTCATAAGCAAGTATACACCTTCACAATCTCAACACCTTCTTCGCTTCCCTCCCTAAGATCAACCACATTTCCTTCACTTTGTGACCGAAACAAGTCTGGAACGGCCATTTCTTGGTTTAGGCCGGACTTGCACAGATTGATCTCTCGAATCTACAAGCACTCACCGCGCAAGTGCATTTGTTTAAGGTTTAAATTCATTCCTCATCCACACCCCAAATTACCAAATTCTGCAGGAGTAGTTTTCACCCATAAACAATTGGCGACCACAGTGGGAGGTTAATCTCTCGGTTGTAAGGTCAATTTCTTCAAATTCGATTCAATTTCAAAAAGGGTAGATCTTAGAATCAATTCAATCAACAATTCATTTCAAGATGGTGGAATTAAGGTCTGGGTCAGCAATCAATTCTGATGGAGCTGGTGTGGATAACAATCCTGGTATCGAAGTACCTGTCAGTGGAGCTACCGTGGTCAATACATCTCGTGGAGCCGTCACTTGTACCATCAGCACCAGCGTAGTAGGAAATGTTCCAGTAAGTGTAACGCCTCCCATCACCAGAGCCAGAGCAGCCGCAAATCCCGGCATGACCTCAAGTGTAACACCTCCGGTAGTCACCAGAGCAACAGGAAGTTCTTGCTAAGACTCAAGCGGATATGACCGCAACTCAGAAAAAGGTACTCACTTTCCTTAAAACTTTGACCGAACGATTGCCGCAAGATTCACGACAATCCTTGGAGTCGACAAGAGATGCATTCAATACACCCGGAGCAGGCGTTTCCACTCGGACCCACATGAATGAAGAAACTCGTGTTGCTCCTGAGCGCCAAAGGGAGAGGGACCAACCTTCCAACTTCATTACACGTGAGGATCTGGAACGACTTCTCCAAAATCGAGGAAAAGGGGACCGAACGGATGTACACCAACATCAGCCACTGTACCCTCAAGATGTACAACGAATTTCTCTTCCAAGAGGTTACACCTCTCCCCAGTTCTCCCTCTACGACGGTACTGGTAATGCTCGTGAACACGTCTCTCGATTCTTGGAATCCTTGGGGGAACATGAATACAATCATGTTCTGCGCCTGAAAGAATTCTCGAAATCACTTACGGGGAGGGCGTACACCTGGTACAACAACATCGCGCCTAACAACGATATCCAATTGGAGCGAGATGGTCAGTGCTTTCTACAAAAAGTATTTCTTCGTGTCTGAACAAATCACCTTTTCAGATCTAGGAAGAATTCTTCAGCGGAACAACGAGCATCCTAACGACTTCGTCAAAAGGTTCAGAACCCAAGCGCTGGATTGTCACGACCCGAACGTCACCGAACTACAATTGTTGAAGTTGTGCATCAACGGGATGATACCCATATACCGCGCTCTGTTAGAGAATATGGGCTTTCAAACGTTCTTTGAACTCCATGAAGCTGCCAAACGTTCAAAGAACAATCGCACCAAAGATTGCTAGAAAGAACCGAGTCGTTCGAAGTGAAGATTCACGTGAAAGTCGAGGAGCAGGCGCCTCACGAACAAGCAATACAACACGGGTCCTTCTCGTGGAGTGTAGTGGGCGGAGGAGAGAAAAGGAAAGCTCCGGTGATCGGAACAACAAACCAAGCGGACATCCCGGCACACAAGACTTCGTCTCGGAAAGGAGCGGATAAAGCTCCCGCACAAGACACCGAAGATACAGTTTTCCTTTCCCCATGAATGAAGTGATAGAACTCTTGGAAGCATGGATCCAAGACGATGCCGTCAAGTCCGCCTCCTATCGGGCGTCCTCCAACCGAGAAAGACATGGCGAGATCCCAAATACTTTGCTGCCACAGATTCGTACATCATCCAACCAAAGATTGTAATAGGTTGAAACAAATATTCATGGAAAATATAGAGACAGGGGAACTTCAGCTTGGAAACGAAGGTGTTCGTAGAGACCCTCTCCCTATGAGGAACTGCATGATTTCTGGGGATTCTGTTCGCAAGACTGTACAATCTATGATGGAGCACTTGTGTGAAATCTTGTACTTCTCCAAATGGAAGCGTCAAGACATATTTACGGCCCTCAACCACGTTGTGTCAGGCAGGCGTTTGTATCCAGAAGCAGTCCAAGAACCCCAATCTTTCCTGAAGGACGCGAGCAAAGGAAACTGGGGACTCCTAGATGTCACTCGTTTGAGAGATGCTGAGTTCGATAGCGCGCTGATTAATACGGCTTTCTAATTTAACATCATTACTGTCAAGACCTTGAGAGCGGCAAAGATTTCAAAGCAGGAAGCTACTCGTCACCCAATTGTGGTTAAAGATTCAGAAGGAGAGCTCAGAGATGCATACGGATATATTGATCTGGAAGTCAAATTGGGTGATGCCTCGACACAAGCAAAGTTCTACATAGTCAAATATCATCCCAACTACGACATGATCCTGGGACGCCCTTGGATGCACGAAAACAAAGCAATACTAGAAAGTTGTCCACTACCGATTTCGATACCTGAAAGAATCTCCAACACGCCTTCTGGACCTGATGGCTGTCTGGAACCGCACCAGCAACTTGCCAACGTGACACGACTTCCCGGAGAGAGCCTGTCAGCATACATTGAAAGGTCCCGATCTCAAGTAAGTCTCATCGCGCAACTCTCTTTGCAACCTACCGCCCCTCATTCTGACAAGTCCTGGGGACTGTCTCCAACCAACAAACCAACCCCGGCTAGGAGATGTGAATGGGAAGCCGGCCCTTTCAAACGTTTTATCAAGAGCGTAGAGGCTGTCTTGGTCAAAGACGATAAGGCCAAGGTCCAAGTATCTGCACGCCCAAACCCATTTGGAATTGGAGACCCGTGACGAAGGCGACTACATTCAAGGTTGGGAGCATGACGATGAAAATGATCACTCCACCTGACTCACCCATCGAAAGAGAAGAGGAACCGTACCTGGTAGCAGATGTTATCCTAGGCGGCTACTGCAAGCTCATCAACGCTGATATACTAGAAGGCATAACAATTCACTCACAATGGCTCAAACCCTACCGAACTTAAGATGCTGTGCTAACAATTTCCAGCGTCCTCCACCCTTTAAAACGCTGTGCTATTTTTTCCAGCGTGTTTCCTTTTACAATTTCATGTCATACTTGTAATTCCTCCAGAAAATGATTGCAATACTTGTATTCATAGTTAGGGTTTCAATTTTCAATTGAAACATTATTTTCATCTGAGAACCTCTCTACTCCTAAAAACACAAAGTCCTGAGTCAGCCTAAATCAACCCACTGGAGCAAGAAAGGAAACCCTGAGCAAACATCTCACGGGAAGAAGGAAATAGAACGTGTGCGCAAAAGGAAAATGATTTGAGCCATCTGCCCCAGCAAAGCCAGAAAGATCTTGCATCAGGAGCACAGGTCCGTGGATATTCCATTATAACATTATTTCTTCTATCACTAAGAATTACGTGTGAAGGCGCACCCTTGCGCCTGAGAAGGTTCGGTTGCAGTCTTGACAAAGGGTTATAAAAAAAAAAAAAAACCTTTATTCAAACAATCAAACGGAAGAAAAACCTTGAACTCGGCTGCCACTGAGTACAAGGAAGATGTTCAAATGTACGGAATATACTTGGAAAGAAAAAAAAAAAAAAAAAAAAGGAGGTTCTATTCGCCAAGAGGTTCGGCCTCACCTACATCACCGTCAGATTCTTCTCCATCACCTGTTGATACGCCTCCATTCGGATCTCCCTCAGTTTCTGCATCAGGCATCTCCGCAGCATCGCGCTCCATCCCAACATCATCAGCGGGAGTATCAAAAGGCACATCAATATTAGGGGCCGCGCAAATTGCTTTCACATGTTCAGGTTCGTCTGTATCGGAATCAAGAATTATCACGCCGTCCTGGATCGGGTAATCACACTTGTCTTCATTCGGAGGTCGTTTATGCTCAACTCTCCGCCTCTTCAACCGCGCTGCAAATCTCTCTGCCCTTGCGCTTACTAGTGTCTGCAGCGTTTCCTCGCGCCTCCACCGCTCCTCCATGTCACTCGCAGCTGAAAGTGCACAGATACGTCCTCTGGCAATACGAAGGTGTGAAATAGACATCCCTTGTATAGCACGGCCGACTTCGCGGAGTGGAAGATCTATCTTAGCCATTACATCTTCGTGTGCATGGTTTTCGGGCTGGTCAACTTCGAAACTTCTTTCTGGGGAAGCAACATAATGATCGTCCACCGCTTCCATGATAAGCTGCAAAGGATAAGAGGTTATGAGCACACAAAAAAAAATCATCAATCAATCAATCGATCAGTTAATCAGGAGATCGAGATAAGTGCGGAGCGAAGACGAGATATAGAATAAACGACTGCGTGAGATGATTCTTTATAATCTCGCAAGTCGAAAGAATCCCAGGAGAAAAGAAGTCTTTACTTACCACCTATAAAGGCTACCAATTCGGGATAACAATCAACGAGTCTTACCAGATACATCTGAGGAAAGCTGTGTGGGAGTACACCTAACCCAAGGAAGGGACCAAGCTTGGATATACACAAGGGGAACCAAAGCGACTCACCAGATCAAGTCCTACTTCCTTCATAACTTCGATCAGGACCAACCAGTTCCAGGGCAACGCCTGACGATGTCGGCCTATCCGGTAAATATACATTCACCTTAGCTTGGTCATTTCAATGTACAAAATTTTTCACCATCTCATGCCTACCCCACAATAGTGTAACCATTATGTGCTAGGCAGGGGACTTAATGTTGATGGTGGATTTTCATTTAAGGTTAAAATTATAAAAAACCAGAAAATAATTATGCGCTGACATCTTGTAAAAGATAAAGCCATTAATAAGTGTTGGATACTCCCTCACTTAATTCACCAAGAATGGAGCATGTGGCAACAATCCCATTCTCACAGAAATACATGAAATTCCTCCAGGTTGGAGCATGTGGCAACAATCCCATCCTGTGAATTTCTAATCAGCCTTGTATTTCCAGTACTCATTATCAGTGTGGCATGACGACTGAGTGTTACTCTTACAGAGTAACACGAACCTCCAAGCACTATAATGAAACCATGTACGAAATACCCGTACAGGCTGACTCTCGGTGTGTTATACTAGCCCGATTGAGCCCCTCTCGGTGTGTTATACTAGCCCGATTGAGCCCGTCTCGGTGTGTTATACTAGCCCGATTGAGCATCCGGATTGACCGTATCAGTCCGGATATGATCGCAGTCATCCAACTCCATAAGCATGATTGGATGACCCAGATCAATTCCATCACCTCCAAGCAGGTATGGAATATCCACTGCCGAACCAATGCGGAACCCACACGGTCGTCCATTGGCCTAGCTTGCCAAAAAACGTTCATACCAAGCATTATGGATGGAAAACCCTAAATTAGGGTTTGCGGCATATTACATGTGTCGCAAAACAATCTCAACCATCCATCTTCGCAGGTATAGATGGAGGGTGTAGATGTAGATTCAAAGGGCCCCAGAGCATGTCAACACGATCACCGTGGGCCGCCTACACACACTTGACCAATCGGTCAAGACCAACCATGTTTGATCGTGGCAAAATCGTCGCCCCAAACAAGAGATGACGCACGGCTTTGAAACCCAAAATTAGGGTTTTGAGCATCACGAGCATCCATCTTCTCCGGCATGAATGGAGGGTCCAAGATTAGATTAAGCGAGTCCGATCATACCAAAGATGACCACCGTGGACCCATCTATTCCCTAACCCGATCGGCCAAGGAATATCATGCCTGGCTAATCCAAAACGCACGCTCAAACTAGCGTGGTCACACCTCCCAAACCGCAAACTGATCTCGACCACTCAACTTCGCCGGACGATTTGGATGGCTCAGATCACGTTTTCATGGGATATTTAGGTATAGGCGTAAACATCAGCCTACCACCTTCATACCAGGCCAATCGGCCAAGACCGACCAAGATTGGTCGTCTTGGAACGTGCGCCTGAAGAGGGCGTGACGCGCGGCCCTTGCGGCACTAGTTTTTGTCGCAAATCGATCTCGACCACTCGATTTCACCGGATGAATTGAGTGACCCAGATCATACTTTCATGAGGTAATGGGGTATAGGCGCCTACACCATCATGCCATCTACACGCATGTATGGTTGGTTAGGCCAAAGTTGTATCCCATGCTTGGTTTCGACCAAGCGGAAGAGTGATGCCTGCGCACCTCTTCAAAACCCTAACTTCATCAACGGTCGCAGATGGGTGTCTCAAAGATCATCTCATCCGTACAACTTCACCAGCTTGGTTATACAGCCCAGTCGTCAGGAGTTAATTGGTTAGTAAGGTGTCATTACCCATCACTTTACCACACCATGATGCGACATAAAATACACACGATACTTTACAAGTATCGACTTCTGAATAACGCAGATTATTCAATTCAACATTACATGCTATCTTTCGTGGATCCACGATCCACACATTCCAACATCAATCATGTCACAAACTGGGGATACATATCAGGGTATTGGTCTGGCGGTTTACGGCGTCGGCGTGCAATGCGCCATCACAAGAACGTGTTAGGAAGTTATGGACGGTTAGAGATGAACAGGAGAAGTGGGCAAGGCTGGTCGTGTATCACCAACGCACAACTCCACTACTCCATCACTCCACTTCCCACGAGAGATGTGAATAAGACTCAATGACTTGTATAAATAGGTTCTCCGCCCAATTTCCAAACAACAGAGGAAAACAACAAGAAAACACCCAGAGCCTGCTTACACCAATCGTAAGCTTGTTCACTTTCCTGTTGCAAGTCATAAGCAAGTCTACACCTTCACAATCTCAACACCTTCTTCGCTTCCCTCCCTAAGATCAACCCCATTCCCTTCACTTTGTGACCGAAACAAGTCTGGAACGGCCATTTCTTGGTTTAGGCCGGACTTGCACAGATTGATCTCTCGAATCTACAAGCACTCACCGCGCAGTGCATTTGTTTAAGGTTTAAATTCATTCCTCATCCACACCCCAAATTACCAAATTCTGCAGGAGTAGTTTTCACCCATAAACACCCCCTAAGGAAGATAGGTAGATATTCAATCCGCACATCTTTGTTATACCAATCATATGACATGTTACTCCCCCTTAGTCTGTGCTTTCACTCTTTCATTAGATAAAAACATTCAAGTACCAATGTTCTTTTCCCTAGCGATGCCAATCAATATAAATATCAACGCCAGCATCACCTGCTTACTCCATATATTTTCCCCCTTTTTGTCACAAAAATGACAAAGAAACGAAAAAATAAAGGACAACACGAAAATAATCTTACAAATCTCAGAATAGACTTGCAAACCCGTAGAGTTAGGCACGAGGGTTCCACACATCATGTTCTGATAACCAATATCAAAACCGAAACTACAAGTAGTCTTATTTTGATATGTTACCAAGGAAACAATTGTCCGAAACAATTTTTCCAATTTAGTTTAGCAAACCAAAAACAGCTAAGCATATTAGTCCCTTTGCTAAACCGATTGTTCAAAAACAACCGCTTAATTCGATAAGACCAAAATAAAGATAAACTCCATTTTTCTCATCAGGTTCTAATTATCCATAAACTTAGACCTTTCATTTTTAAATAAGAAGTAATAGGTTAGTTAACTAGCATTTCTTATTTAGGCATTCGATTAGACTTGAATAACCGAAACCTTACTTCGATAAGTCTAACTAAGATCATAATTAACTTAGTTTCTTATCCGGAATTGAATTGGACTAAACAACTCATCCCGTACACATATTATTTCGTTAAGCCATAAATAATTCATACAAACCAAAATAAATCAACTTGCATAATTATTCACCTCAACCGGAAGCAATTGAAACATCATAGACATTATAAGCATCGCAATTGCACCGTAATTTTGTAATCCTAAACGATTGATACCATACAAAAGCAAGATAACAATAGTTTTTCTTAACCAGAACCAATTGAATCACACACACACATCAATTGTACGAAATTTTGTAAGCCTAAATAATTGATACCACACAATACAGCAAGATAACAATAGTTTTTCTTAACCGGAACCAATTGAAACACACATCCACACACGCATCATGGAATAAATATCAATTGAATCGAAATTTGGTTAAGCAAAAGCAACAAATATATATAATATAAACTCAGGTTTTTCTTAAACAGGAAAACAATTAACTGACAAGATTGTTACCTCAAATTTCGCATCCACTTCTCCAATATGATTGCATCTTCGTCCAGGGAGAATTGATATCGAAATATCACCACGTTGTCATCCTTATGCGTGAACAAAAAAATAACAACACACCTCAACCTTTACCAGAGAAAGCTTGAAATCTGGTTTTAACAATTGCAAGCAAAAGTTGAAAACCGTCGAAACACATATGCTTTTATGGTAAACCAAAACCGATTCAACATATTGTGACTTTTTCACATATTGTTTCTATTAGAACCCCTCATAATCCTTTGATAAAGCCTACCAACTGGTGCTAGAACTTAATCCTTCTAAATCAAAAAGTCACCCAAACCATGAGGGTTCACAATATATGAGATCGAATATTAAGGTAGTAAAACCGAAATCAAACATCCCATAAACATACATAGCAATAAGGTAAAAGCAATTAAGCACAGGCTATGTAAACTAAAAACTATCACAAGAAAAATTACCAATCACATAATTTTATTCATAATAGTTTTATTCATAATAGACCAATACAATCAATGAAAGAAATCAAAAATTGATGTCTATTAAACTAGATTAAGTAATACAGTAAATAACTTAATCTCTAGTGGTGCTCTTGTTATTCACTGAGGTCTCTTCAGTGCTCAAACTCTTAAAGCATGTCTCAATAGACTTGTCCGCAACCACTTCTTGTTTCTCAAGATCTTCAATTAGAGCTTTGAGCTCAGCAAGAATTCCTCTTGTTCCTTCATACTTCTCTTTTACCCAATCTTGATGTCGTATAGTCATAGCAAGATTGGTTTCTAGTTCATCAAAACCTTGGATATATTGAGACATACTATCATAACGAATCCACTGGGTTCTGGTTGGATCTTGAAGGTTGTAGGCCAACAGACATGACTCATCTTGTGATCCAGCTGAGCTATCAGAGTCATAATCAGACATAATTCTTTTCTTATTTCTCTCTGTATTGATTCCTTGACAATCCTTAACTTTTTGAGCTTCCTCCTTATTAGTCTTTGAGACACTGCGAGTTACTGGAGGCATGCTCGGTTATGAATAATATATAAAAGGATTTCTCAGGGTTTCGAATACAGACAAGATAAAGTTTCTCCTCTTTAAAGAGTCAACTTTCGGACCAAGAAACCTATGGAAAATCCAAAAATATCAAACAATATATTTCGTTTCCTTAGTCCGAAATTTTCAAGGTGGAAGGATTATTAAAAATCTCAAAATTCCAAATATCACCTATTTTTGGAAAAATCATGTTAAACATGAACATTTTTAACTGCCATGGATTCGCAGCAATCCATAAATTATCACAGAATTTTTCTGATAAACGACTACACAATGGTACATGTGCTCCTGTTTTATTATGCCTTTCCCATCCAAGATTATGAGCACGAAAGGATGAGAAAGCACAACATACGATACAACTAAGTTGCATCGGAGTAAGCTTTTTCCAGCTTACAGTGAATATCAGAAACATAGTTCATGTCTCTTTTTGGGAATTTCTTCCCAAAATATTTTCTCCCAAGATGATGATCTTTTCTAACTCTAGAGATATGATCATGTGGATAAAATGTACTAATGTGAGAATTCTCGGAGATAGCTAGATCTCTCTTAATTCTTTCAATGAGATTTTCATACGATTTTCTCATTCTAAGGACTTCCTTATTATTCACATTAGTGTGATCATCTGAAACAACTATCGGAAAATCTTGATTGTTTCTTTTGGCAGAGATTCGCCCTTTCCCTTCCTTCTGAAGTCGTTCCTCATCAAAACCAGAACTGTTTTGATATGGGTGCGGAGGAATCTTTTTCCAGAAGCGATTATCAACTCTTTCCTCTGAATCCTTTGAGTTGATCTTATCGGGATGTAGTATAAACTGTGTTTCTACTGAGGAATAATCTTTCAGTTTTTTAAGACAAGAAACTTCTTTCAAAAATTTTACCACCGTATGTTGAAGAAGTATAAGTTTCCTGTCAAGTGACTGAAAGTTGTATTTCTTAGAGTCATCACGGAATCGGTTCAAAGTTTCCTTTGGACAAGATTTCGTTTGATCATCAGTAGATCTAGAAGCTGGTTTATCATCCTCTTCAAACTTGATGTAGTTAGGCAAACTACCATCATCTTGATCTGTTTCAGATGAGATCAACCCGGTTTTGTCAAAATCTATAAAAGTCGAGCAAGGACTTTTAGTTTCCTCATCAGAAGAAATCACAACAGCATCATTAGTCAGAATCATGGGACGTGTCTCTTTATTTGTAAGAGGTTTACCAAGAGCTTCTAGTTTGACAGTGAGATCTATTTTCTCTTTGGCTAGACAGTTCAGTTGAATATCTTTTTCTCTGATCTCCTATTTAAGAAGATTTGACTCTGTCTTTAAAATGATCACTTTAGAAGACAGAGACTGTATAGGCTTTAGGAGTTTTACCAACTCTTTATCAGCTTCTTCTCTTTCATCAAAGATGGACATAGATGCTTTCGTAACTCCTGGATCATGACTTAACGAAGTGGTAACATCTTCAACATTTGAGTATTCAGACTCTTGCATAACGTTAACTGAATCAGACATTAGATTCAATTCTTATAGGTTGGATCGCACCAAACACAGATTGTTAGATCTTTTCGTGTTTGCCTGCTCTGATACCAATTGAAAAGGCGAGGGTACCCAAATATACCTCAAGCTAAAACTTTTCCTACCTATAAGTTCTTTCTCCGAAAGTGATCGTCTATGGACTGAGTCGAGACAATACAACTAATCGGTTCACACTTCGTGTGATCGTCTATGGATACGAGATCGAGACAATACAACAACAAAGTATATTTACTTGATACAAAGGTTCGAACTTAACCAAACACAATAGGATTGCTTATCAAGGAAATAGGAATTAACGTTTGTGTGATTTACTTTAATTATAATAAAACAATTATAATGCGGAAAATAAAAGTAAATGACACAGCAAGATTTTGTTAACGAGGAAACCGAAAATGCAGAAAAACCCCGGGACCTTGTCCAGAATTGAATACTCTCAGGATTAAGCCGCTACAAAAAATTACACCTAACTTCGTATAGTTGAGACCAAGTAACTAACCCTATAGTTCACTTAGTTCCGTCTGTATTCCCACGCCTCCGACTCGTGAATAAGTCACGTACTTGGAACAATTCCTTTGGTTCGTATTC
>JAJJWW010012889.1:0-16054 GCA_023531295.1 Papaver armeniacum | reverse complement strand
TATAATATAAATTATATGGGAATGTATAATTCGCTTCCTTTGATATGCCCGATTTGTCTTATTTTAGGTAGTCCCAATGTAGTCAATCTCGCTCGGGATATGCACGAGATTTAGCAGAGATGAGTCTCTTATCTTGGCAAGACAAAATTTATATCAAGATATAACGAAATTCTCCTTCAAGGCGAGATCTGAGACACATTCAATTGTACAAAAAGGAGAGCTCGAAAGGATGTCATTTGGTACG
This sequence comes from Papaver armeniacum, assembly GCA_023531295.1. NCBI lineage: Eukaryota > Viridiplantae > Streptophyta > Magnoliopsida > Ranunculales > Papaveraceae > Papaver > Papaver armeniacum. The sequence goes on along the minus strand of JAJJWW010012889.1, from coordinate 15,810 downwards.
AAGCAAAGCTTAAATATGTTGTATTACAAGAGCTAGGGCCAAGAGCACTGGTATGAAACTCGCCTAGACGGCCGAAATTCCACCAATCTCGCCGAGATAAGCTTCACATATAGAAATTTAAGTAATAAAAATCAAAGTTAGTCATAAAAACTAGATTTTTTTTTTTTACTTTTCTTAAAAAATGTTGTTGTTTCTTTATGTGTATACAAGTTTAACATATGTAAAGTATGCAAAATGCTTGACATATATATATATTAATGGTATAAAATTTGAAAATAAATACTTAGAAAGTTCACCAAGAATATCCTCGATATAAAGTTATCTTGAGACCGAGACCGAGATTCACTACATTTGGTAGCCCCTAAATTTACACTAGTCTCCTAATCAGGATTCCTTAATAATCCATTTTTGTGTACCCTTTTCTAAAGAGTATTAATTTGACATGTTCAGTGGATTGGTTAGTAAGTTTTTTTTTAACTTAAAAGGTTAATTTCATTAAAAAATAAAAGAAGAATACAAGACTAGAACGACGAAGCGATTCCAATGGTGGGTACATGACCAACACCAACAACAAAAAGGAAGACCCTAAGAGTGCTAGAAGCCAACTCTTTAAGCAAACCAAAAAGAAAACAAACAACTAAACAAGCAACATGAATTACTTAAGTTTCCTTGCAGCTGATCTTTGTCCTCTGCCCAAATTCTCATTTCCCATATTGGGAAATTCTCCATTCCATTTGAGTCTTGAAAGTTCTCTGTTGGATTTCTTGCCTTTGTCTTCATAAGCTAGATAATGAGCATTTTTATCATTTTCTACTTCATAGAAATCATCACTATCCTCCTGGCACTCTTCTACAGTAACTCTATTTTTATCCTGAGTACACAGGGGAGTCAACACTCTGAAAGTGTTATTGGTAATCAAATTTCCAAAAAGGTCGCTGCTCCTAGGGTCACTCTTTGCATAGTATTTCCTATTTGGAGCTGTCTTCCAATTCCCATCTTTTTTTCCTGCTGAATTTACAATTGAATTAATATCCTTAGTTTCTTGCTTGGCTGGTTCCTTTTTATCTGGCTTGAAAGCAGGAATTCCACTTACAATAAATGGATTATGCCTACTCTTCTCATCTGCAACCTGAGAAACCGAGCTTGAATCCTGCCTTTTCTCACTTGTTTCACTAATATTCACCTTGCCGATTCCAATTTTAGATATCTCAACAGTTTGAGCATCCTTTCCCCGACACTCGGTCTTTACTATTACCACCCAAATTTGCATGAGATGCGCCTTTTGGTTCAATTTTATCACTTGTGGAGACTACATTATTTGTAGTAGCTCCTTGATTGCCCGAATCTACTTTCCTACTATCATGTTTGGAAGAGGGATGTCCTTTATCCTTGTCTCCTCCACCTCTTTTCTGAAAACTTGCCATCTTTAATGGACTCTTTGCTGGGGAAGCTTGAACCTTTACCAGGCTGCAAACCTTGTCTGCATTAATGCTTGCATTTACTGCATTTGTTTCTTTGTCTTTGCTGTCTCTCTTGTCATCATTATCCTTAGCCAAATCTTTCCATTGGTAGGGAAAGTCACTTGCCAGATGGAAGGGGATGTGTTTAGGTTTACAAACCCCACTTGTTGTGCCTTGCTTCCCTGGAGACTTAGAAGAATGAGAAACAGATGCTAGTTTCATGATACCTCCATTTGTAGTCAAAGAAGCTTGAGCACCCTTGGTACTTGCATTATTTGCTGCTCGATTTGAGACAGTGGATCCTTGCGTCTTGCCAACCATTTATGCCTCAGTGCCACTAGATCCCAGTGAGAGAGCTTCCACCGTAGGACTAGAATGCAGTTTCTGCTTATGCTTCCATCTAGATTTTGTTTTCATTATGCAATATTTTGAAATATGCCCAAACACCTTGCAAACCTCACATTTTGAGGGTTTCCACTGACACTCTACTGGGAGTTCTAGAGCAATTTTTCCATCAATCAAAAGAGGGATGCTAGCAGGGTAAGCAAAGTTTAGATCAATTTCTATACAAACCCTTGCAAAGGCTAGTCTATCTTGGTTAATTGTACAATTATCTGCATATAGAGGTTTCCCTAAATAGCTTACAATCAAACCTAAGCCCTCATCATCCCACATATGTAAAGGTAACCCAAAAATCTTAACCCAAATTGGTATCGATTTTATCTTTGTAATTGAGTTTTCAAGCAGTTGAGTCCATGGTCTCAAAGCAAATAGTTTTCCTGAGATGAAAATAGAACCTGTTTCTAGTACTAGATTCCTATCTTCTTCTTCCTTGAATTCAAAAATGAAAGTAGCGTTATTATAAAGTTTAATGGATACCTCTTCCTTAAATGTCCACATCTTGATAACGCCAATTTTCACTGCCTCAAAGGATGGACGTTTCCCCACAAAACAACCCACCACCTTATTAGCACATTTCTTCATACCTGCAGATAGCTTTTCTGATTGAGCGTCTACTTGAATCTTCCCATCAACTTCCACTGGAAGAGTATACTTCAAAGGATTTGATGCTATAGCTCTAGGTTTGGGAAATTGCCCCCTCCATCCTTGAGTAATTTCTCCCTCTTTTCTTGTTCCTATAATTCCAGATTTATCTGCCCCATTAGAGCTTGAGTTGTTTACCCTAGATGCTCCTTTCTGATGATTTTTCTCCAAATCAACGTTGTTGTCGATTTCGCCATGAAGAATGAGATATGAGATGATATGATTATCAGCACCTTCTCCATCTGATTATGATGCAATCCCATTTTTAGGTTTTAACAATTTTTCTCCAATACCACCAACCGAGTCACTAAGAGGGGGAAATCCAAAGACCCAAAGCTTGTTTCATCTTCAATCGAAGAAACTGAGATACCCTTGTTTAGATTTGATGATAGTGGTTGAGATTGAGAAGGTAATCGATTCTCCATGTCGCTGAAACTAGATCTAGAAAATCGCCTTGATTTTCGCCTGCCATGTCATCGCTCTCGGTTTGTTACTTTCATTCTCTACAATTTTACATGTTGTTGATGGTGGATTTTCATTTAAGGTTAAAATTGTAAAAAACTGAAAATTATTCGCTAACATCTTGTAAAAGATAAAGCCATTAATAAGTGTTGAATACTTCATCACTTTACTAATTCACCTAGAATGGATCATGTGGCAACAATCCCATTCTGTGAATTAAATACATGAAATTCATCCAGGTTGGAGCATGTAGCAACAATCCCATATACCCTGTGAATTTATACCATTATTAATTAATGCGTGAGCAGCCTTGTATTTCCTATACTCATTATCAGTGTGGCATGACGACTGAGTGTTGCTCTCCACAGAGCAACACGAACCTCCAAGCATTATAATGAAAGCATGTACGAGATACCCGTATAGGCTGCAACTCTCGGTGTGTTATACTAGCCCGATTGAGAACTCTCGGTGTGTTATACTAGCCCGATTGAGCATCCTGATTGTCCGTATCGATCTGGATATGATCTCGTTCATCCAAACTCACCAAAGATGATTGGATGGCCCGGATCAATTCCATAACCCCAAGCGGGTATGGAATATTCACCGCCGAACCAACGCGGACCCCGCATGGTCGGCCTCCCAAAAGATTGGCATAGCTTTGCCAAAACGTCCAAACCAGAAAGCAGATGGATGGAAAACCCTAAATTAGGGTTTGCGACACATTACATGTGTCGCAAAACAGTCTCAACCATCCATCTTCGCAGGTATAGATGGAAGGTGTAGATATAGATTCAAAGGGCCCAGAGCATGTCAACACAATCACCGTGGGCCCGCCTACATACCTGACCAATCGGTCAGGACCAACCATGGTTGGTCATCCCAAAACGCGCGTCCAAACTAGCGTGGTCACACTTCCCAAACTGCAAACTGATCTCGACCACTCAACTTCACCGGACGATTTGAGTGGCTTAGATCACGTTTTCATGGGACAGTCAGGTATAGGCATGAACACCAGCCTACCACCTACACTCCAGACCGATCGGCCAAGACCGGCCAAGAATTGGTCGTCTTGGAACGCGCGCCTGAAGATGACGTGATGTGCGGCTCTTGCGGCACTAGTTTTCTGTCACAAATTGATCTCGACCACTCAACTTCACTGGACGAATTGAGTGGCCCAGATCATACTTTCGTGAAGTAATGGGGTATGGGCGCCTACACCGTCATGCCGTCTACACGCATGTACGATCGGCCTGGCCAAAATCGTCTCCCAAGCTTGGATTCGACCAAGCTGAAGAATGATGCTGCGCACCTCTTCAAAACCCTAATTCCATCAACGGTCGCAGATGAGTGTCTCAAAGATCATCTCGTCCGTCCAACTTCACCGGCTTGGTTATACAACCCTGGTCAGGAGTTAATTGGTCAGTGAGGCGTCATGGTAATCACCACCCATCACTCTACCACACCATGATGCAACACTGCATGGAATACACATGATACTTCACAAGTATCGACTTCTTAAATAACTTAGTTATTTAATCTAGCATTACATGCAACTTTCAGGTCCCACGATCCACACACTCGAGACATCAATCATGTCACAAACTGGGGATACATACTGGGGTATTGGTCGGCGGTTTACGGCAGCGAACGTGCAACGCGCCATCACAAGAACGTGTCGAAGTCATGGGCGGTTAGAGATGACAGGAGAAGTGGGCAAGACTGGTCGTGTAACACCAACACACACCTCCACTACTCCATCACTCCACTTCCTCCACTTCCCACGAGAGACGTGAATAAGGCTCAAATGACTTGTATAAATAGGTTCTCCTCCCTATTTTCCACACAGGAGAAACAAGACAAGTCCAGACAACAGAGGCAAGTGTTGATACAATCGTATTCAAACACCGGAACTGATAGCTTACACCCTGCAAGCCAGTTCATCTTTCTGATACAAGTCATTCATAGCCAACTTCTTTACATTCTCAACACGTTCTTCGCTTCCCTCCCTAAGATCAACCCCATCTCCTTCACTTTGTGACCGAAACAAGTCTGGAACGGCCATTTCTTGGTTTAGGCCGGACTTGCAATGCATTGATCTCTTGAATCTACAAGCACTCACCGCGCAGTGCATTTGTTTAAGGTTTAGACTCATTTCTCATCCACACACCCCAAATTACCAAAACCTACAGAAATAGTTTTCACCCATAAACAATTGGCGACCACAGTGGGAGGTTGATCTCTCGGTTGCAAAAAATTAAATTCTCAATTTTTCGATTTTCATCTCGCGATGTATCTTCACCAGGAAACCACAGGTGGTTCAGATACCATGGGAAGTATAGCTATAATGCTGGAAGATGTCTTGGCAAATCAAGCTGGTATCGCTAGAAGGCAGAGCGAAACATTTCGCCTTTTGAATGATATAACAAAGACAATTACAAGGAGGGTCGACAGACATCTACTCGAACAGTCGAGAAACGCTGGATCCTTAGCCGGGGGTCACACCTTTACCAAAGTGGAGAAGCGAAAAGAGCGCGTAATCGCAGGAGACTCGTGAAAGATGAACAACATGGTCCGGCCAACAATGAAGACTCGAGGCAACTCCATAGAGAGGAAAGGACTTGTCCGGAGTACTACAATGTCTCGCGGATAAGGAAAGGAGCCTGCAGCCTACGGAGCCTCGCTAGAAGATTTATATCTCAAGACTCTTGTTGAAGCCCTAAGACCGTCCAATCCGCATCGACCTTTCAACCAAGCGAAGAAATGCTTGAGGAAGGGGAGATCAATCAAGAAATACGTGAATACGAGAGGATGGGAGCGTTCAATTCGATCACTCAGCAGTGATATTACGACACCTTCCACATCCCTTTACCCGGGCAAGCGATCCGCAGATATGATGGCACTCCACGTAGAGACATCACAACGCCCACTAACACAGGAAAAGCTAGACTCAGAGTACCTTCACTTTCCCTTCCCAACGAAGAAGATTTTGGATTTGCTGGAGGTGTGGGTGCGAAACGGAGAGGTAGAGCTACCTCCCGGTATCGTCCACCTGCGATCAAGGCGTCCATTTCCACCGGTTCCTTCACCATCCCACCAATCAAGAAGTAATGTTCGGACCCAAGGTAGCTATCATTTCCACCGGTTCCTTCACCATCCCACAATTTTGCAAGAAAGATAGTTTTAGAATGCTTAACATCCCGCACATTTGAAAAGAGGCGATCATTTTTGTTTCCAATTTCATGCGACATTTGTAATTTCATACGACATGTGCAATGATAGGTGTAGAATACACCTAATTTACTATCTAGTAGTTTATGCTTTCTTTGCTATTTTTCTTGTAAATTATGTATTTTACGCTTGTTTTGAGTTTTATAGCTACTTTGGAGTCGCACGGAGGAAAAGAAGAAGAAATCACCCTATTTGAGCCAAAAGGGTAATATTGTCATTTCACCAAGGAGGGAATACTATATGGAGCCCAGCCAAGGTTAAGGGGTGACTCAAATTACTAAAGGAAGGACAATAATAGTTAAGGGGAGGTCAGAGAGGTGTCCCTTATCCAAAAGAAGGGAGTGAACTCTAACCCATACCCAAGCCCACATGTCTGAATCCACCCATACCCTAACCTAAGCCCATCCATCTACACCCTAATCCATACCCTAACCGTACCCGGATCCAAACCCTAAACCGGATCCGAACCCACTTTATAACCCTAAAGCTAACTTGAGAAATCATTTCTCTTCTTTCCACCTGAAACGAGCAGTCATGGCTGCTGTTGAGTCCGAGTGATTGAGGGAGAGATTAACAATGAAATCTCTGCTAATGTGAGAAATCGAGATTAGGGTTTGTTTCTGCAACTGATAAACAAGGTATATGATGATGTCGATCGAGAAATTGAGAGAAGATTGCTCACGGTCGGGAAGAATTGAATGATGGGGATCGAATCGGAGAATGGGTCTGTTATGGGTTCGATCTGGAGGAGATGTTGATGGCTGTTGATTGTGATGGATTAGACAGAGATTGAGTTCCCAGAGAGAGGCAGCGATGATGATTGACGAGATCGAGAGGCAGAAATCGAGTGAGAAGAAGATGCTGCTACTTCTGGGATCGAGAAATAATGAAGAACTTGGGGTCTCAACTGGCATGTCGTGGACTGAACTGGTGATTGTGGGATCTGGATTTGATTTTGAGATTGAAATTTGGGGTGAAGAACAAAGGAATTGGTGAAGACCTAATGGGTTTTACTGTTGATTTACGGGATTCTTAGAAATCAGGGTATTTGGATGGAGTTTGATCTGAAATTGAAGATGGGTTTTGAATTAATGATGTTGTACAAGTCAGGGAAAGAAGCTGTTGCTGTTATGAGCTAATGAATGAATGGAGCTTGAGCCGAATAAGGAAGAGGTGGTTGTGCTGTTCAGATGAGGCAGTGAAGCTATTGGAGAAATTACCTTTGCTACTGAGATGCAGGGAATGGAGGGAGTTGCACTGAAGTGATGCCATGACTGAAATGTCTGGTCCTGAGAAGCTGGTGCTGCTGGATATGGTGGATTGAGATGGGCTGAACTACAGGGTATTAGTTGTTGCAGCTGCAATGTGAATGGGATGGAAGATATGGAGCTGATCTGAGTGAACCAGGGAGGATGATGGTGAGTTGATGTTGCTGTAATCAAAAAGAAACTCTGGTGAAGTTGTGGGTAGAATAGAGAAGCTTAAAGAAGCACTGAATGTGTTTGACTTGTTAGATGTATGAGCTAGGATTGAACTGGGCTGCATCTGGCTATGGAGGCTTTTATGTGATGCTGTGGCAGGTGAAGTTATGAGATTTCAGGTGCTATGTCATAAGGGAGCTGGTAATGAACTGCGAATGGGAGCTGAGAATGAAGTTGCAATGTCGAAGCTTGGAGGTAAAATTACAGGGCAGAGCTGGAGATAGAATGGGTTGAAATGGTGGCTTGAGGCTTAACAGCTGCTTTTGTGATTATGCTGCTGTGTATGATGAGTTGATTGCAGGAATGAAGAGGCAGTGGTGTTGCAGCCGCAGATGGTGCCACTGTGTTGAGATGGTGTTAGCTGTGATGGCCAGGTGATGGCAGTTCTTGTGGGTGGATTAAACTAAGCAATAACAGACTAATGAGCTGCAGTTCGCGATTAGGTGCTAGAGATAAGCAATGGGATGAAAGCAATGTCGTGAGCTGGTACTTTATTTGTTGGCCGAGGATGAAATTGCAGCTGGGAAAAGGAGCTGCTGATGGATTGTTTACATGGATTCGAGTTTTTGGCCTGGCAGATGGTCTGAAATTTAATGAGAAAGAATTGAACAGCCATCATGGCTGGATATGAGTATGGCCTGTGCAATGGCCTGGCTTGGCTAAGTAACTCAGTCAGCTGAATCTGACTCCGACCTGACCCAGTTGACCAGACCGACCTGACCCAGTTGACCAGACCAATCTGACCCAGTTGACCAGACCGATCCGACCCGTTGACCGGTGACCGGTTTGGCTTTGCCAGTCACCTGAGACAGTTGCCGGCGGCGACTATTCCGGCCGGATTCCGGCCACAATCCCAGTTTTCCGGCGAGCAAAAAATTCCAGAATTTTCTATGGACTTCTCTCATGGGTGTGAAGACTTGGGCTAGGAATTGGATGGAGAATTGGACTCAAATTTGGAAAGTGAAGGTGGAAGAGTTGAGAAAAGCTTGGATTTGGAAATTGAATTGCAAAAGGAAAAGGATTCTACTCCTTAGAAGATTTGGAGAATATTGAAGCCTATAAATAGAGAAGTTTTCTACAACTTCTACAGACCTCTTGACACACAACACTTTTCTTTTCTTATTCTTTGTGTGAACTTTTTAACATGAGTAGTTAATTTTATTGATTGAGGATGAATTCCTAGTTTTTAAACATATGATTTGAGTTTTTGTTTCAATTCTATCTTGAAGTTTTTCACATGATTATCGTTTGTTTTTACTAATAGGAATGATCTTAAAGACATTCATGATTGATTGATAGATTGTTTAGGTGGCCAACTAAATTGATTTGTTAATTTGATCTAAAGCTAGTGAAAGTTAGGAGATAAGTAATCGTTTCTTGACTCTTTACATAAGTAGCAAACACGAGACCTTGCGGAGGGATTCCGTGGAGCAATTGTGTGTAGAAACAACGCTAGAAAGTGAACCAAGCGAACCGAGTTTAACTACTAGTACTAAACCTAAATTCATAAATCTTAATGCATTCAGGGAATTACATCTTGTAAGCGAACCTCAGGGTGGTTCTTTTGAATAGAATCCGATAACTAAGCGGACCTGTTACTCAGTGAAATTAGGGATTTTGGGGCTAGCTAAGCGTACACTGCTATCCTACGGTTGGTGATAATCAGACTAATAACAAGTGGAAAAGAACATAACTTGATTCATTGTTTCGCAACGAAGAAGGATTCCTTGATCTTCTCTCTCTTATTGCTTTCAACTTTATCTTTTAATTGCTTTGTTTATTTTCTTTTGCTTTTTACACCCCCCTTTCGTGACAATTTTTACAACTAGAATCTCGTGCTCCTCGTGGGATCGACCTTGACTACCCTATATTACTTGTTAATTAGGTGGTAAAGTATTAATTAATTTGTTGTGGTTACGACACGCATCAAATTTTGGCGCTTGCTCTGGAGCAACGGGCGATTTTTAGTTGTTTTTATTTTTCTTTTGCTTTATTCTTGCTTTGTTAGATTCTTTACCGTATCTAACTTAGTTTGTGAGAATCTTGTTTCAGGTGTTATACCTTTGGTGAATGCTTAAAGGGGGTAGACCGAGTCCAATACGTCTTCGATCCGGCACTCAACTAAAGGATTTCATTCGTGCGCTTAACACTCCACTTCCTCCTTCTTCATCAAGTGATTCGGACAAAGAGGAAGAAACAATGGCTGATCGTACACTAAAGGACCTAGCTTCTCACAAGCTTGATACACAACAATGGTGTATCCAAACTAACTCAACCTTCAAATCAAGCCGGGTTGATTAGAGAGTTACCAAAGTTCCATGGCATGGTGAATGAGGACCCAAACAAACATCTTATGGACTTCTACACCATAGTTATGGCTATGCTTCCACCGGAGACTAATGCAGATGGAGCAATGTTGAAAGCTTTCCCGTTTTCTTTGGCGGGTAATGCTAAGGAATGGTTATATTATTTGCCTTCCGGAAGTATCACAACGTGGAATGGGATGAAGAAACTTTTCCTCGAGAGATATTTTCCCGCATCCAAAGCTACTCAAATTCGCAAGGAGATTTGTGGATTGAAACAACAAGTGGGAGAATCATTGTATGAATGTTGGGAGCGTTACAAGAGGTTGGTGGCAAGCTGTCCACACCATCAATTTAGTGATGTTATGATACTCCAATACTTCTATGAAGCTCTTCACCCAAGTGATAGGTCTCTTCTTGATGCCGCGGGTGGTGGTGCACTAATGAACAAAACGGTGGCCCAAGCTACCGAGTTGATTGAAAGTATGGCGGCAAACTCGCAACAATTCTACACAAGAGATGAACCCATGGTTAGGCGAGTGCATGAAGTTAGTGATTCATCATCACATCTTGATCAAAGGATGAGTAACATGGAGATAATGATGCAAAGGATTGCCGCGGTGATTATTCCGGATAATGAGACCGAACAAGTGAATGCTTTATATCCAAATCAAAGGCCAAGGTCCGATCCATACTCGAATACTTACAATCCCGGGTGGAAGGATCATCCTAACTTTAGCTATGCAAATAAGCAAGCGGCGGCTCCTAATCCATATGAGCAACAAGGAGGTTTCCAACAATCACGTTTCCAAACTCAACAACAATTCCAACCTCAAGTGAAGGAACAAGGATCTTCGTTAGATGATAAGCTTAATGTCATGATGCAAAGTATTACGTCAATGTTTCAACAAAATCAACAAAAGACCGATTCGGCAATCAAGGATTTACAAATTCAAGTGGGGCAATTAGCGACCGATGTGAACTTATTGAAAGCGCAAGCGTCCACAAAACTTCCTTCACAACCATTTGTTAATCCAAGAGAGAGCGTTAATGCGATTACTTTGAGGAGTGGGAAACAAGTGGAGCAACCAAATCAACAAGATAAGGTGTATGATGAGAAAGAGGAAATTGAAACCGCATCAAAGGAGAAAACATCTCCAACCAACCAACCCGAGGAGACGGTTCCTACTTTCACAACTCCACCCCCGTTCCCTAGCCGATTTGCTAAATCAAAGAAAGACTTGGAATACATGGATATTTGGGAGATCTTTAAGAAAGTACAAGTAAATATTCCACTCATAGAAGCTCTTCGTCAAATTCCTCGTTGTGCAAAGTTCTTAAAGGAGTTGTGCATGAAGAAGAAAAGGTTGAAAGAGAATGAAGTCATGAGTGTGGGGGAGAATGCTTCGGCGTTTATTCTCAAGAAACTCCCACCAAAATTAAAGGACCCCGGTAGTTTCAATATACCTTGCACAATTGGTAAAACAAGGTTTACTCGAGCTTTGTTAGATTTGGGAGCATCGGTTAATGTTATGCCTTCCTCGATTTATGATTCTTTGAATCTCGGTCCTCTTAAAGAGACCGGGGTAGTTCTTGAACTTGCTAACCGATCTAATGTTTACCCGAAAGGGATTGTTGAGAATGTTTTGGTGCAGGTTAATAAGCTTGTATTTCCGGCCGATTTCTATGTCTTAGACATGAATGATGAGAATTCTTCCAAGTCTACACCTTTGCTTTTGGGTAGACCATTCTTAAGCACCGCCGGAACAAAGATTGATGTCCAAAATGGCACCTTGACTATGGAGTTTGATGGTACACTCATCCACTTCAATATCTTTGAGACAACGCGATACCCTAGTGATGTGAAATCATGTTTTCCCGTAAAAGAGATTGATCCGGGCTAATGAATCTTGCAAGAGCTAAGTCGGGCCGCCGACTTTAAAACAAGCGCTTAATGGGAGGCAACCCATAGGTTTTGTATTTCTTATCCTTTTGCTTTTTGTTATTTCTTTTTCTTGTTTCTTATCATGTTAAAATTTCCCACCTTGACTTTACTAGGAGGATTCAATTACATTGAGGACAATGTAAGGTTTAAGTGTGGGGGAGTGGTTAAGCATGTTTTTAAAAACAAAAATTACAAAAAAAAAAATTGAAAAAAATTTTGAAAAAAAAAAAAAAAAATTTTTTTTTAAAGATTCCAACTTTTAAAGATTTTAGAGTCACTAGCATACTTCTAGGTATGTTTACATAGAGATTTTGACCGACATAATTGAACTTGGAAATGTTAGAGAATTACATTCGGATTTCTTGCTTGTTAGAGTGTTAAATAATGGATTTAATCATGCCGGTGATGCGAATTTGGTGCAGGGAGAAGTGCGTTATTAGAGTTGCTGATCAATCATTAGTGGAGACTACCCGTATTCATATCATGAGAGGCACCGACCAGAATCTTCCATCTACTAAAGAGCTTTCTTTTGAGTGTGAGTCACCGTACGTTAATTCCGGGTAGAATGGTGAGCTACCCAACCTCCCACCATTAAAAGCACTACTCTTTGATCTCTTGAGTGCTAATTTTGTCAATCATGAGGGTGACGTCCATGGATGAAAGCTTCCTTCTTGTAGTTCGATTTGCAGTTAGCACCATTCTCTCTCGCGACAACAACGGATCCATAGAAACACATTCATCATCAACAATGAGCGACATCAAAATCTACAAGGAAAGTTGGAAAAGTTTAAGGTTTACAAGCAACGGAACTAGAAAAAGAGCAAATTTCAAATACAAGTAAAAGCAACATACAAAGAGCGGATTTTTACATATATGTTGAAGACTTACAATACAATGAGGAAATTTTATATTCAAGTATGAAGACTTATTCATAAAAGCGAAGAAAATTAAAAGGTGAGAATTTTTGAAGTTTATGATTTCAAGACGATACAAGTTGTGAAGAATCAAGAGGTAAAATACTTCTTCCACGGCCATGGTTTATTTTGTATTTAATTTATGTTTTGAGTTTTTGTTTTTAAAAAAAAAAAAAAAAAAAAAAAAAAAAAAAAAGAGAAATATTTGTTTTGTTAATAAGCCGTGGGAAAGGAAAATTTATAAGGAAGTTTCAAGCGACAAGGATTTTAAGGGAAAAAGAGTTACAAATAGTTAAGGATTTATGAAATTCAAGGGTTTATCATCAATAGTTGGAACCGAAGACGAGGAGCGGAAGACGTTTCTATTGGATGCCGTGAGAGTGGTGTTATCATAATTGGCGATCGGATGTGAAGGTGAGTAAGTAATCTCATCCTCGATAATATGGTTGATTTCCTTTCTTAGAGATCGTCAGAAAAATGGTTTTTCAAAATATTAAAAGATGTGGGTTTTTAAAAATATTTCGGAAGTTGTCCTTCCCACCATTCAACGTGTAGCAGGAATTTTCTCTTCATTCCTACCTGCACACATGTGAGAACCATAAAAAAGCCGTCTTTTTGAGTGCAATTATCATAAAATCCTTTTTGGTGAGGCAGAAGTCGAGGCGAAATGCTTATTGATCGTTTCTTAAACACGCATTCTTTCATTATGGTGTGGTTACTTCTCACTCAACATTTAAGAATGAGAATATGTTCTTTAGTATTTCTAACTTCTTATTACTAGCATGCAGAAATTCTATGTCCTCATAACTCTTTGGATGCTTGTGACGCTTGAACGCTATGAAGTTGTGAGTTTTTAGTTTGATTTGCTCGAGGACTAGCAAAGTCTAAGTGTGGGGGAATTTGATAGGTGTAGAATACACCTAATTTACTATCTAGTAGTTTATGCTTTCTTTGCTATTTTTCTTGTAAATTATGTATTTTACGCTTGTTTTGAGTTTTATAGCTACTTTGGAGTCGCACGGAGGAAAAGAAGAAGAAATCACCCTATTTGAGCCAAAAGGGTAATATTGTCATTTCACCAAGGAGGGAATACTATATGGAGCCCAGCCAAGGTTAAGGGGTGACTCAAATTACTAAAGGAAGGACAATAATAGTTAAGGGGAGGTCAGAGAGGTGTCCCTTATCCAAAAGAAGGGAGTGAACTCTAACCCATACCCAAGCCCACATGTCCGAATCCACCCATACCCTAACCTAAGCCCATCCATCTACACCCTAATCCATACCCTAACCGTACCCGGATCCAAACCCTAAACCGGATCCGAACCCACTTTATAACCCTAAAGCTAACTTGAGAAATCATTTCTCTTCTTTCCACCTGAAACGAGCAGTCATGGCTCTTTATTGAGTCCGAGTGATTGAGGGAGAGATTAACAATGAAATCTCTGCTAATGTGAGAAATCGAGATTAGGGTTTGTTTTCGAATCGATAAACAAGGTATATGATGATGTCGATCGAGAAATTGAGAGAAGATTGCTCACGGTCGGGAAGAATTGAATGATGGGGATCGAATCGGAGAATGGGTCTGTTATGGGTTCGATCTGGAGGAGATGTTGATGGCTGTTGATTGTGATGGATTAGACGAGATTGAGTTCCCCGAGAGAGGCAACGATGATGATTGACGAGATCGAGAGGCGAAATCGAGTGAGAAGAAGATCTTTACTTACGGGATCGAGAAATAATGAAGAACTTGGGGTCTCAACGGCATGCCGTGGACCGAATCGGTGATTGTGGGATCTGGATTTGATTTTGAGATTGAAATTTGGGGTGAAGAACAAAGGAATTGGTGAAGACCTGATGGGTTTTACTGTTGATTTACGGGATTCTTAGAAATCAGGGTATTTGGATGGAGTTTGATCTGAAATTGAAGATGGGTTTTGAATTAATGATGTTGTACAAGTCAGGGAAAGAAGCTGTTGCTGTTATGAGCTAATGAATGAATGGAGCTTGAGCCGAATAAGGAAGAGGTGGTTGTGCTGTTCAGATGAGGCAGTGAAGCTATTGGAGAAATTACCTTTGCTACTGAGATGCGGGGAATGGAGGGAGTTGCACTGAAGTGATGCCATGACTGAAATGTCTGGTCTTGAGAAGGTAAGTCTTGATTGGATATGGTGGATTGAGATGGGGTGAACTACGGGGTATTAGTTGTTGCAAAGCTGCAATGTGAATGGGATGGAAGATATGGAGCTGATCGAGTGAACCAGGGAGGATGATGGTGAGTTGATGTTCTTTGTAATCAAAAGAAACTCTGGTGAAGTTGTGGGTAGAATAGAAAGCTTAAAGAAGCAATCAATGTGTTTGACTTGTTAGATGTATGAGCTAGATTGAACTGGGCACATCGGCTATGGAGGCTTTTATGTGATGTTTGTGGCGGGTGAAGTTATGAGATTTCAGGTGCTATGTCATAAGGGAGCTGGTAATGAACTGCGAATGGGAGGCTGAGAATGAAGTTGCAATGTCGAAGCTTGGAGGTAAAATTACAAAGTAGTCGGAGATAGAATGGGTTGAAATGGTGGCTTGAGGCTTAACAAATTGCTTTTGTGATTATCTTTGCTTGTGTATGATGAGTTGATTGCAGAATGAAGAGGCGGTGGTGTTGCAGCCGCAGATGGTGCCACTTGTGTTGAGATGGTGTTAGCTTGTGATGGCCAGGTGATGGCGAGTTCTTGTGGGTGGATTAAACTAAGCAATAACAGACTAATGAGTCTGCTTGATTCGCGATTAGGTGCTAGAGATAAGCAATGGGATGAAAGCAATGTCGTGAGATGGTACTTTATTTGTTGGCCGAGGATGAAGTTGCAGCTGGGAAAAGGAGCTGCTGATGGATTGTTTACATGGATTCGAGTTTTTGGCCTGGCAGATGGTCTGAAATTTAATGAGAAAGAATTGAACAGCCATCATGGCTGGATATGAGTA
>JAJJWW010012888.1:0-62422 GCA_023531295.1 Papaver armeniacum | reverse complement strand
CTTGTAAAGATTCGATTTAAGAAAATACTAAAAACAAAAGGAAATATATATACAAGTTTTGTCACAAATATCGAAGCTGGGACTTCCAGTTCCACCGTAAGTTCATTCATGTGGTTGACTATAATTCTAGACAATTATAGCTTATAAGATATTGACTCTTTCTTTGCAAAAATAGATTTTATAAAGTATTAGATGTAAATCATAAGCATGATGCATCAAAAGTTCTTAGACTAAGCATACACCATCGAAAAAATCACAAATAATCAAGAAAAATCATAAATCAATTTAGAAGATAGTGCAAAAGTCATAAAAGAATTAATTAGAATTACCACATGCGTAAAGAATGGCTTCCTCCATTGTCCCGAGTGTTGGGGTTTTAGCTCCTCATATTATTCACGTGCTCAAAATAATTGTTCATAGCTCAAATAGGTGAAAAACAAGAGTAAACTAATAAAGCGGAGCGGTTGCAACCATTTGGCGTTACAAGCAGTACATTACAATAGGTGCGGCATTACGAGAGAAATAAATTACGCCTTATAAACGATATTACGGTTACTCTGGCATTGAGCAATGATAGCTTTCTGCGGCATTCTCGTGCGTCAATGTTGCCCCCGTTCTAGGGTTCTTGCGGCGGCAACAACAATTCTGCGGCTCGATTACTTCTCCTCTGCCTCGTTCGGTCCCCAAAGTCTCTACCCCCTCTATAAGACTCGTACAAACCTTTTTATACACCACAAAGCACCGCCAAATCCCGAAAAATCTTTGGCTTTTCTCTCCTCCCTCAAATTCGGCCCTTCCTGTTTATTTTGAGATAAAGATGGAAAGTTATTTATTTTTCTCCCTTGTACACGTCTCTCTCCAATACAAACTCTCCCAAACTCCACGTAACACAAGCCCCGAATCAACAACCAGACAAACAATGTTTCCACGTACTTTCGAAAGCAAAACCAATACCACTCCTTTGTTTGTCGAGATATGAATATCCAGCCCAATTTAATCAGATTAAATCACTTACACTAATACTGTTTATCTCAATACATCTTCCCAAGAAGTCTCAATGATTGAATCGGCTTAAAACACGTCCAAATCACAACCAAAAATGCTTTGAAGCTTGACCAAGTTTTCCTTAAAACTGGTTTTCAAACGGAGAAGATGGTGTGCCTTATCCTGCTGGTGGGGTGCGAATAGTAGGCTGTACGAGTTACCCATATAAGCGGATGCCCCTTATCCATTTCGAGAGTCCGAATAATTTTTCTCCCACGAGCGCAAATACCACTTTTCGGGCCAATTTTTCCCGCACAAGTGTATTTCTCCAAAAACACCTACAAAGACACAAAAAGCCATAATAAATACAAAATCGAGCACTAACAAAACATACGGTGAGATTAAATCGGACACAAAAATGTGTCTATCAAATACCCCCAAACTTATTATTTGCTAGTCCTCGAGCAAAAATAAAATAAAATCCTAACTCAGCTTCGCAGGCATCGTCGATTGTATTTAGCGTATGCAATAAGCCTTTAAACCCCTAGGTGGCCCTAGTGGGCGAGTTATAGTCTCGGGAGGGTTTGAGAGGTGTACCCACAAAGCCTTTACACTCCCAGACCCTAACTATCTACGCGAGAATCTTGGAAGGCACTAAAGAATCTCCTTGGTTGGCATACTTATTGACTACGGGAGGAAGTACCATAATGCGAAATTCCAATTCTTTGTACACGAGTTTGCACTCAAGCATACTAAAATTCATATATAAGTCACAGAACTCTACTCAGATAGTCGCACTATGGACACCAATATCCGGAGTCAGAACTAATCACATAGATAGATGAAGAAGATGGATATAGAGAAAAACATAGATGGTTTTGATGTTTACTAAGTGAATGATGTTTCCCATATCTCTGCCTCAAGGCCTCCGCCAAAACGAACCTATCCTAATGTACTGAGACACTGGTCGACTAATATCAACACACTTGGGGCTGCTACAAGGGAACCAGGTGGTCGATAAACTTAACTCTAGGTCAACACAACTCTGGCATATACAAGGGTTCCGTGAGTGGAGCTTTATTAATTTATTCCGGTTGGTCGGATAATTAGTCTTTTTCTCTTTTTTTCAAATTTTTTTTTTTTTTTTTTTGGTATCTCAATCACTCTATTTCACCCTAGCATCGGTAACAACTTGATTCGTGGGCCCCACCTAATCACTTAGAGAAACATAGTTTAAAAAACAAAATAAAAATAAAAGCAATGAAAAGGACTCAACGAGATATGGTGAAACTATCATGTTATTTCTAACACCCGAGCTTTGTGCTTTTTTATGAATAGACTCTTAGATAGATGTTGCCATCTAATCAGATTGGTTCCTCAACTCCTACAACCAAAATGCTTCCATCCACTTAGATTGGTTAGTGCCATCCTTAATACATAAATTTCTAGGCTGCGGAGTTTATCAATGCAACTAAAAGTTTCTCCCATACCCCCAAACTTAAATCTAACATTGTCCTCAATGTTCTATAGATAAAATTAAAAGCATGAACAAGGAGAAAATGTTACCATTTGAAGTAAAAGAGTTAAGTAAAGATATTACCGTGTCGCATGAATATTGGGTTACCTCCAAAGTGCTAAGTTTAAAGTCTTGACCCGACTAAGAAAGGATTAGTCACCTCATAGAATCATAAAGTAATAGCCGAAAATTTAAATGGGTCATCAAAACCAAATAGAGCTATCACAAATAAAAGGAATCTGCAACATGCCAAGAAAATTAACAAATGAAGCACACCCTTGTCTAGTTTCTGTTTAAGACAACTACATCTAGATGTGGTTCCGGGGTTCGGGTTCTATAACTGGGTCCAAATAAAATATTTTCATGGGTTGGAATTCCTCAAAGCTAAGATCCGGTTCGAGTTGTAAAGTCTGTAAAAACTCAAATAAGAACTTATAAGCACATAATAATAACTCCGAATAATTGCGGATCCTTAAAATCAATCGGTTTTGACTCACACAATTGACCACAATGAAACTTGCGGTCAATCTTAATCAAATGTGTTGGTACTAATTTCCTAAAGTACCTAGGCTCGATCGACACATTTGAAGATTATACGTTCCCACAATTGGTTGAAAAATATTTGTGGAAAACAAAGTCAATCTGGTATCACAAATGGATAAACCACATCAACCGGAGAGGATGGGTTTCTAACAACGAACTTCCTTATGGACATCACTAGGTTCAAGAAAACGTGTATGAAGATAATCTTGTAAAATGGTTGAGGCACAAATGTCAAGTCCCAAGTGAGGGACCTTTCTAAGAGTTAAGGCATATGGAGAATGATAATCACCCCAAACTTAGAGTTTTTCGGTGTCTCTAGAAAGACTGAGTCACAACTTCCCCTAATTTCAAGGTCATCGATTCCCGAAAATGGTCAATTGATTCTTCTTAAGTCGAGGTTCATCCTCACTCATCTCTACGAGTTCATTTTCTTTTTTGTCTAAGACTAATGTTTCTACATCACTAGACTCAAATATACCCTTCCTCTAAACCATAATCGGCTTCGTAATCATAAGGAAAAACTACATCGTCTAAAACGGTGGTATCTCTAGACAAATCCTCGTCCCTTTGAATAGGTGAATAATTGTTAAAATTATTTGGATTTGAACTTGAAACATTATCATTATTAAGCTCAATTGGAGTAACAAATTCACATCACTATGCCTACTTATTTCAAATTCTTCATCAACACTATCCTCATCATAATCATCGTTATAATAACATGAAAATGGTTGAACCTCATCTAAAGTAGTGTTACCAATTCTAACCTCGTCATCTTGATTATGCAAATAACTATCTTCATTTTCAAAGGTACTATTGGAAACACTATATTGGAAATTAAAACTATCTTGAGCATTTCTTTCTTGGGCCTCTAACGACATTTTTAAGTCGATTCACATGACTTCCCGATTTGATCTAGGAAAGAAGGTTCACACGTTGCATTGCTTTCGTCCATAACTAAGTCATTCATCTCATCTCGAACTACGTGTCGACTTTAAGTATCTTTGTCTTGACACGGCTAACTTACGTCACGGACTCTAATAGAGAGGAATTTTGCTCGTATGACCTGTGGGAATATGGATAGTAATTGGGCTCACCATGGTATGGACCATAACCTTCAAAAGGTACTGATGTTCCCAACCACTATTCACATTATGGTCAAAGTAGTAACGTCCAGTTTGAAACTTCAGTCGGATATTCGTTGTATTGGCTATTATTATACCCGATTCGACATTCTATTCGGGGGTGTGAGTTGTCACACAAAATAAAACCCAACGACGGGGATTCGTGGGTGGATAGAGTCTTACCTCCCCGTACTAGACGGGCGATGAACCGTTGAAGTCGACTCGGGCCACCGACTCCGATGTCGGTGTCTGAACCCCAGGGGCGAGACGGTGTGTCATGCTTGTCGTCCTTCCCTGCTAAACGGTTTATATTTAATTTTTAACCCTTCCTTAGGGTTTTTAAAAATAATGTCCAAGTCAAAAATAAAGTCCAAAAAGTCCAAAAATAAAAGAAAAATTACAAAAATGCAACCCTATTTACAGTTTCTAAAAATAAAAAGAAATAAAGTCTAAATAAACTAATTATGTACAAAATCTTCTTCACTCGTTGGACTCCTCTTTTCTTTCCTTCTTTGGCGATGCTTTCCTTTTTATAGCACTTTTTATTTCCTCGACTTCGCTCCAAATCCGAAAAGAATCGAAAATACCAAAAGGCGTAAAAAAGAACAAAAAAATAATAAAAAGAAAAAGAAACCTAAAACAAATCTAAATACAAGTCCGCGTCGGCGGCGCCAAAAATTGATGGTTATTTTCAATGATGTTGTAGTAAGAAGGGTTGTCGTTCACTCAGACTTGTAAAGATTTGGTTTTGAGAAAATACTAAAAACAAAGGAAATATATATAAAGTTTTGTCACAAATATTGAAGAACTCTGGACTTCGGATTCCACCATAAAGTCCATTCATGTGGTTCAACTATTAATTCTAGACAATTATAGCTTATAAGATATTGACTCTTTCTTTGCCAAAAATAGATTTTATAAAGTATTAGATGTAAATCATAAGCATGATGCATCAAAGTTCTTAGACTAAGCATACACCATCGGACAAAATCACAAATAATCAAGAAAAATCATAAATAAATTTAGAATAGTGCAAAAGTCATAAAAGAATTAATTAGAATTACCACATGCGTAAAGAATGGCTTCCTCCATTGTCCCTGTGTTGGGGTTTAGCTCCTCATATTATTCACGTGCTCAAAATAATTGTTCATAGCTCAAATAGGTGAAAAACTAGAGTAAACTAATAAAGCGGAGCGGTTTGCAACGCTTCGGTGGGCGTTACAAACAGCTGTTACAATAAGGTCGCGAATCGTTCTGAGAGAAATAAGTCTCGCCTTATAAACGATATTACGATTCTGTGTTGAGCACGATAGCTTTCTGCATTGTCCTACGTGCGTCAATGTTCTTCGTGTTCTAGGGTTCTTACTGAAAGCTGACAACAATTGCTGCTGCTCTGATTACTTCTCCTCTCTGCCTCCGTTCGGTCCCCCAAAGTCTCTACCCCCTCTATAAGACTCGTACAAACCTTTTATACACCACAAGCACCGCCAAATCCAGAAAATCTTTGGCTTTTCTCTCCTCCTCAAGTTACGGCCCTTCCTGTTTATTTTGAGATAAAGATGGAAAGTTATTTATTTTTCTCCCTTGTACACGTCTCTCTGTCCAATACAAACTCTCCCAAACTCCACGCTTAACACAACCTTGAATCAACAAAGAGACTGACAATGTTTCCACGTACTTTAGAAAGCAAAACCAATACCACTCCTTTGTTTACTAAAGAATATGAATATCCAGCCCAATTTAATCCGTTAAATCACTTACACTAGCCTGTTTATCTCAATATATCTTCCCAAGAAGTCTCAACGATTAAATCGGCTTAAAACACGTCAAATCACAACCCAAAAATGCGCCGAAAATGACGAGTTTTCCTTAAATCGGGTTTTCAAACGGAGAAGATGGTGTGCCCCTTATCCTGCGGTGGGGTGCGAATAGTAGGCTGCCACGAGGGTTACCCCTTATAAACTGGATACCCTTTATCCATTTCGGGGTCCGAATAATTTTTCTCCCACGAGCGCAAATTCGGGCCAATTTTTCCGCACAAGTGTATTTCTCCAAAAACACCTACAAAGACACAAAAAGCCATAATAAATACAAAATCGAGCACTAACAAAACATACAATTGAGATTAAATCGGACACAAAAATGTGTCTATCACTAACCTATATTGATCCTATCTGTACTATCTGCAAGTGTGCAAAAGACATTACTCTGTGCTTTTGGCATGTCCTGTTTACTGAGATGTTTGGAGAAACTCCTTGGGAGAATCATCATCTGTTCACTAACCACGAGATCCTTCCATGATTGGCTTAATAGTTGTTTTTTACCCAACAACACCACTTCCACCTGGAATGCTTCTTATGCTACTATATCTTTGGTTCATATGGAAGGCTAGATGTGACAAATTTTGAAATATCGATCATCTTGCTGCTCTTGCCTTGAAAATCACTTAACACCTTTGCTCCCATGACAGAGTTCTCCACAATCCCGGTCATATATTGAACAATGTCTACTACAAAGCTAGCGATGCGAAACCTTGAATACTCACAAGAGACTGACAGTCTCATGAAAATTTGGAATCACTATTAGCATACATATTATGGAAGTGAATAATAATTTGGCTAATGGTGATAAACTTAGGTATACTAACTTTGCTTTGGTGGCTATTTCTTTCTCAGACAATTCATGGGAGCTAAGAATGTTTAAGACCCAGCAATTGGACTCAGCGAGCAAACGAGCCGAGCGGCTCACCAACTAGCACTTGTCTTGGAGCAAAGAGATGAAAAAAAGTCAACATAAACTTTGAAAGCGAAGAGGATGATCTTTTACAAGCTCTACACACAACCTACAAATTAGCAGTGCAACAAAGGTTTCAAGGAAACTATAACAATGATGATAGGAATTTAGGAGTCATTGATTTTGTTTTGGGAAGTCTCACTAAATTAGAGTGTCAGCAACACAACAATGTTGCTAAGCTAACTAGGATCACTAGCACTTCTCCGATCTTCGAGAACCTAAGCGGAAGGTTCCAACTTAAAGTTATTTTGGCAAGCTCTACAGATCTAGTCCCAAACTATCATTCAGGATTACCGTAATAACTTTTCTATTACAAATGGAATCCTCTTGGTCCTATCCTTAGCCCGAGTTGATTACCCAACTGGATGTAATTTTGGAGTAACTTGCTCCCTTTGGAGCTGCTCTTTTCTTTTTATTAAAAAAAAAAAAAAAAAAAGTAGTCCCCCGCCATTTTTTTGGTAGTGCCAAAAAAATCATTCTAAAAAATGGTTTACATAAGGCTGGGTCTAATTCTTATCCAAGATTCAAGATTATAACCGGATCCACGTCACCAAAACACATCGTGTGGGAAATTTAGATTCCTAGTCGAGAGAAATGCCCTTTGAAATGTGTCATAGGGAAACTCCAATGAAGCCGCTACGGCTTTTCAAAATGTGTTTCATAGAGAACCCTAAATGTTACGAAGCTCGCACTTTCTTCTTCTCTTTTCTTTCTTCCTCTCTTGTTCTTCAACCTAACCTCACTTCCTATGGGTTGATTTAAACAAATATAGTGTTTAGGAGCGAAAAATTTACAAGTGTTCGTTCTAGAAGCCGAGGGTAAACGATTGGTTGTATTTTTTGTGAGATTTCATTATAAAAATCCACACTAGGTACGTAATTTTTAGTTTTTATCGATTTAGTTGTTTTTGATTTTTGATTTTAGTTCTAATGGAGTGATTTTTATGCTATTGGATGCATCATCTTGATTATGTTGAAATTCGAAAGAGCATAATTTTTGTATTGATTTCAAAAAATTAAAATGTGAACTTAGGGTTTTTGCTATTTGGGGTTCATTTAGGTGAAACATAAATCCATGATTGATTTATAAATTGATTGATTGATTTAATTGTGTTTATGCTTGGTAGAATGTATTTGAAATTTGTAATTTGATAAGCATGTTAAAAATTTTGTTTTGAGCCTTGGCCATAGAGTTTGAGGATTAACTCATGTAGTGTTTTTAGTTGATGTTGAGATGATTATATGGGTGTATCATACATCTTGTTAATATGATTTTGTTTGTGGTTTTCGGTAGAGCATTTTGTAATGAGTTTATGGATTAAGTCATGTATTCTTTTGAGTTGATGTTTATAAGATTGAAGGGTGGAATTGATGTTGTTAGTATCATTTTGATGGAGATTTTCATATGAGCATTGTGCATACCTCAATGTGAGGTGAATTTGATTGTGGGAATTCATAAATTTGTTGTGCATAGATTAATATGTGTGGATGATTGTTTGTTATTCACGTGTTGAGTGTGCTTCTCTTTTACTATTTGCTTTTTTAGATAATGGAGCATGTCGATTGGTCTGGGACATGCGAAATTATCCCATTATCTCAAGGTGTCGGACCACCACAACATAAATGTGAGAATTTAGGTGAGCGAGAGAGACGTAAATTTTAGGAGTAGTTGGAAAGACGTAAATAAATTTTACCAAATAGTGGTTAAGAACAACGCTAGTGCAATTTTACTTCTTCAAGTGTGTGGTTTTGGAGTCCGTATTTGAATTTAAATTTAAGTATGCGGATAAGGGATTAACTGAAGCTATATGTGAGAGGTGGTGGAAGAAGACTAGAACTTTTCACTTCCGTGAATTGAGATAGGTTTGACCCCTCTAGATTTCTTCTGGTTGACTGGTATTCCAATCGGAAAGGTAAGGCCTCTTCCTATGCATGCCAAAATGGTGTTTGGCATGCCAAACCATTGCGCCACTATGGGGAAACCGGCAGCAATCGAATCCCTAGCGAGCGTAATCATAATATCGCCAACGATAAAGTCTTTATCGGCGATATTGTCAATAATAGCAGCTCGAAATTCACTATATCTTGTCGATATAATCAATATCGCCACTGCTTCGAAGTTTCGACGCCTATAAATACCGCAACTATACTCCCACCTCTTCTAAACTCTTTCTCAATTCTTCTTACAAAACCTTCTGAAAACCAACGATTTTCTTTAAACTTTTTGTTACAAACGATTATCTTAAACGGATATGGAGAGAAGAAAAAGAAACAAAAAAAAAAGTGAAAGCATCTACAAGTACCCCAGTGGAAGTGGAGTAAGTTTTGTTGTGGATACAAATTATGAGTTTAATAATGTTAGACTAGTAGCCGGTGAAGGTGTATTCTCTAATCACCTTTCGATAATAGGGGGCGATGTATACATCTAAGAGGTGGATGGACCGAGTTACGTACAATTTTTTCAATTACTTCCTCCTGCTTTTCAGAGAGAGTGAGAAGAGATCCTTGGCGACATCTATATCAAATACAACCTAGAAACCACAGGACTCAAGGTGTTCAAGTTATATTAGAAACGATGGTGGAAGACTACAAACACGTTCTTTTTCAAGGACTTTGAATGCGGTAAGTCAGTCTTTCTAGTAATTTAATTTTTAGATTATGTGTTTTGTTTCATAAAAATCAACAAATTATAATTATGAATAATTATTGTTAATAGGAGTTACATCGATAGATTTATACATGTTAACCGGAATTTCATGCCAAGGGAACTTACTTCCATTTAATAGACTAAAAGTGGTTATCGGAAGATAGATGGAAAGAAAGACTTCCTTTATACTCAAATGAATTAGGAGGAAATCCTACACTTAGATTAAAAGTGTATGGGTTGAAGGTGTGCAGGTTGAAAAGTTTTTTCGGCGTTATCTTTGTAAGAATGAATGAAGACAGGGAAAGCGGTAATCAATATTTGATCCCCGACCATTTTGAGGAGCTAGAACTGTCTGTTTGTATTGTGGACACTGGGCCAATGTCTGTTTCCAAATGCTAGCTTCGATAGTGTTAATTGGGTTTCTCGAAGTATTAGAAGATTTAGAGCAAGCACCTACATATGATTGGGGAACTGCGATTTTATCGAGATTTACATTGCCTAAGTGATAACTCGACGTGTGATAAAGATAGTTTTAATGTTTTTGGGAGTTACGGAGGTAAGAACCAATCTTTTTCACATTTGTATTTATTTGTCATTTTCATATGGAAAGTTATTAACCTGCGAATGTTATTATTTTCGGTATTGGTGGTATACATATTTAGGTGTTTCGGAACCTTGTCTTAAGAATTATACGAATGTATTTCCGATCATACGGAAGTATGATTCGAGAATTGGAAGCCTTGCACAGTTGAAGATGGTCAGCATAATGTTATTGTTTATAAGATTCGGCGGTTGAGTAGAACAAGCCATAACCTTATCTCACGGCCATATGAAGCGGTAGGCGAGTTCCAGAAGAACTAGGTTAGACAATGGTAGATTTAAGCCTTAGAAGGATGGTGTTGTACAGCCCTATTTTTGAGAAAGGTGTTTGGTATTATGGTAAAATACAGCTTCTTCTGTTGCAAGGGAGATCAGTGATATCTGTCAACCCTTATCCCAAGATGATGTTTCGGCGAGACGATTACTTCAAATTGATAAGAGAAGGTCATCGTTGGCAAGAAGCGTGCATTGATCCGGGAGCTGATGGACGAGAAATGAGTACCTATCTTGGTTTAATACTATTTTCAAGCTAAATATTTCCATTACAACCACAAAGTTTGGGTCGGATGGATTTCCCATTTAAGTAGGTTGCCACTTGAAAATGAATTTAGTCCTTCCCAACCTCCACCGAGACGGGTGACGTATTTGCATATCCTTCTCAAGTTCATCGTCATACATGCCACCATTTTCTTGGGAAGTAAAGATTATATCCGACAAATCTTGAGATTGTTACTTATCCAATTGTTTTAGTGCACTTTCTCGGACTTATCCATACCTCGGGGTCAATGCTACGAGTTGGAGTATCGGACCTGATGTAACAATTATGATGCTCTTCTTGAGTTTCAAAATATGCACTTGGAAGAGATGCAAAGATTGAGCAAAAGCATGATGTATGACATGAGTCCCGGTGTTGGAGCTGGTAGAGGATTGAGTCCTAGGTGGTGGAGCCGGTAGAGGATTGAGTCCCCGTGGAAGTCGGCAAAGTCGTCCAAAGTCGGCAAAGTCGTGAAGTCATCAAAGTCGTCGAAGTCATCAAAGTGGTGACGAAGATTGACGTCGTCATATGGAGAGGTACCCGAAAGTTCAACTCCAAACATGGTGTAGAAAGTCAAGCGGTACATGGTGTTGAAGAAAACATTGGCATGGATACAACTCCCATATGTTTAGTCATTTGCAACCTGTTCCAGGTGGTGATTGAACATGGAAGTAGTTAGGCAAACGATCTGTATACCCCAATTGCCACCTCATCAGACATTTCAACCATTCCCGAAACAATATCGGTCACACGTATTCCAAGATTTGTATAATGTTCCCACTCCCATTGCTTATCAAGGTTATGGTGATTCTGTGAGACTCAACCACCAAGTCGATCTCAAACCGGACCTTAACTAGTTTGTTGAACAACTGGATCCAGAAAATGCGGCAATTGGATCTTTGGTCCCGGGAAAATGGACAGGAAACGGACAAGGAAATGAATAGTTAAAATGTTTTCTTTTAGTTGAAATGTGAAATGTAAATTTTTTTTTTTAGATTAATGGAAACTATCTTTTAAATTAATATTCAGATTGAAACCAGATTTCCTCTGTAGTCAAATCCACTTCGGTTATGCACTATGCATGGTGAAATGAATTTGAAGTTGGGTTGGAATTGGTTGAAATCGGTAGAAAAATTGTAGCCGTTGGATGAAGATCGATGAGTTTGCGGTTATCATAGTATCGGCGATAGCACTGCCCATTGTCAGTGAATGACCATCGTGAACGATTTTTTGACCATCGACGATCAAAGACTCTATCGCTGCTATTTAAATACATTGTGTATCTTTATATGCGGGAAAAACATATTGGCATATGAGTTTGGCAGTTTGGCAGTTTGGCATACCCATAGTGGGTGCATATATGCCAAATACCATGTTTTGGCATGTGCATAGGAAGAGGCCTAAGTAAGAAGAATTTGATAGGCCCAAACTAGGAAGACAATCCATCACCCGCAAGGTCATAGGTTCAAAACCTATTTCTAGCGCTTTTTTCTTCTTAAATTTTTTTCTGTGCATTTACTCCTCATTTGCCCTATAAATCTTAACCTCTAAACCCTAACTCTTTTTCCTCTTTTCTTCTCTGCTACAGGAAGAAGGGGAAAGAAAAAAGCAATGTCAATATCAATTTCAAATGCTCCGGAAGACATCTCTCAAGAGATCTTATTGAGATTACCAGTGAAATCTCTTTTGAGATCCAAATCCATCAGTAAGTATTTCAATTTCTTAATCCACAGCTCTAATTTCATCAAGAAGCACCTTAATCATAGTATCCAAAAAAACAATGTCACATTTATTTTCCCAAATTATGTTCTCAGGGAAACTCAATTCATTTCATTAAACCCTTTATTAGATTCTCCATCTACTAAACCAGATGGGTTTATGACAAATTCCAGACATTTCTCATTCATAAAATCGGGTTGGAAAATTGATTATTTCTGTGGTTCATCTAATGGCTTGTTATGCATATGCTGTATTAATACTCGTGTCAGTGAAGATTTAGATGAGGTAGGTTGTTGCCTTAGTGATGATGATGATATCAACGAGGAACAGATTTTTGTTTTGAATCCGTCGACTAGGGAGTTTAAGAAAATACTCGTTCCGCGAAGAGTTGGTAATAGAGGGAAAATGCTAAGAAGTTTATTTTGGTTTGGTTATGATTATAAGATTGATGATTATAAGGTTGTTAGAGTTGTGGATTTTGATAGAAGTGGGAAGGAGAGTTTTGAGGTTGAGGTCTATACGTTGGGGTCGGATTCGTGGAAAAGGATTGGAAATGTATCTTACAAATTTGAGAAGCATCATGGGGTGTTGGTTAGTGGTGCTCTGCATTGGTTTGCTGTTTCCACCGTGCAACAATTGAAAGTATTAGTCTCTTTTGATATTGCGAATGATAGGTTTATGGAGGTCTTGCTGCCTAAAGAGCGTTTGACGTACCCAGAAGAACCTTTGGAGGATGTTAAGTATGTGAAAAATGTGGGGGAGCTGGGAGGGCGTCTTTGCTTGCTTTTTCATGTGTTTGGTGTTCGGGTTGATTTGTGGGTGATGCAAGAATATGGAGTAAGAGATTCCTGGACTAAAAGCTTCACGATAACCGACGAGACTATTACCAAAACATGCTTTTTGAGTCTCAAATGGACTTTTGTGGATAATAGGATTTTGTTGCAGGTTGATGCCAAGTTAATCTTGTATGATCCAAAGAGCGAAAGATGTAGAAAACTGACAGACTGTGAATCTAACAAGGATGCAGTTAACTATGTGACCAGCCTTGTCTCAGTTAACTCTGGCAGATATTTTAAGCAAAGGAAGACCAAGAAGAGGAAACGATGGACCATGGAGAACCTTACAAGTGGTAAAGTTTCTTAAGCACTTCATATGTTTTATCATATCTAATGTATCAGAAAATTAGAATTGAAAGCTTTTTCATTGTGTTAATTGGTAGAATTTCAGTTGGCCTTTCATCTTACTATAATAAAGAAAAGACCCCTTTTTGGTGAAGCCTTCTTTTGGTGAAGCTTTTTCACATGACAATAATGCCCCCATTAACTAAGATTTTAGTTAATATTTGTATATTCTGAGAATGCCATTGTTTTAAAATAGATCAAAAAAATTAAAACTTAGATATCTTTAAAAATACACATCGGATTTTTGCAAAATTGATATATTTGGAAAGCTCTTTAAATTATCTATGTAATGAGTATAAACAAGGATATTAAATTTTTATTTTAAGATTTTTTTTCCCATTATTATCAAATTTGGTGTTGTTAAAAGAATCCAATTCAAGCATGTGCATCGCACATGTGACCTTACTAGTATATATAACTTTTTCCCCCCAATCATCTATTCACAATAGTTATATATAGCAAGTCTAGGACAGACATTATTTGAACTTTATATGTCACTATTATTGGTATTTAGGATGTCAGATGTGTGGCATAGCGTGTAGGTTTTTTGTATAAATGTGTGTCTGAAGTTATTAGTCTCAGAGTCCCCAAGTCGTTGATGCTAACATGAAGATTTTCTGGAGGATGACACGCGATTTTATAACACTAGGTTTTCCTTTCTTACTGAACTAAAACTTTTCGTAGAAAAGATTCTCTTGTTGTCTGTTTGTCTACTGTTATACAAAGATATTGACTAAAACCCCAAATTATCTTATAGGTTTCTTCGTTACTATGGTGTAATATATGCCTAATAATTTTAATTACAAATCAAAGTTTATTTCTTGCTTTGATGAAAAATTGAAGAAGCTCTAGTGTTAAACATGCTTCATGATTGATCCCCTTTCATTTTCTATGAAAGACTTAAGAAAGTTCTGAACGAAGAACTGTATGTAAATGTTGTCATCACTGGCTAGCAGTATATTCAGTTAGGACTTTAGTATGCTTCTACACCTTTGCACATCACAATTGATTTCCATACTGCCTTAAATCTTTCTGGGTTGCCCAGCAGTTGCTGGTATGTTTTTGTGGCAATGGTTCATACCTTTAACTGCAGTAGTTGAACTTGCAGATGAAATCATGGAGTTAATGATCGACCGAGATGCTCTTCGTGATGATTATTACTGACGGAAGATCATGTTCTGATGGTGGAGGTAATGGGATTTTGGCACAGGACCACCTACAGCCCAGGTCTTGCTTTTAAGGATTTTGGTCTTTTCCCATCCTTATCATTTTGGACGACAGAGGTTTCCAGAGGAAAGGTGTCCTGAATATTGGTACCAACAACTGAACCATGTAGCTCCTAAAAAACACTTCTGAATTTTGTTGATAGGTAAAATCTTATGGTATGCAGGATGCAGCATATGGTTCTTTCCTTTACTAGAATTGCGAAGAATGTTTGGTTCTTTTTTAACAAACAATGTTATTTTCTTTCTAAAAACTGCTATAATCAGAGATCAGGGATGCCTAGCCTGTTTGGGCTATCAAGTTCAACTTGTCTCTCATGCTCAGTGATTACCATATACATCTAGCATTACACTTGGTAATCGGTTGGTTTAGAAATAGAAACCACAATATATATGCCAGCTGCACAATATGTATTCCTCAGAAGCTTCCTTTGGCTGTTTCCAACTCCTTGTGAGAAACGGAATTTCTAAATTCAGAACTGTCTAAACCTCTATAAATAAACTCCAATACCTAGACTTCATACTTGCAAATCTTTATTAGCTTTTTCTGTTCTCTTTCGATGGCTATGGAGACTAGGGAGATACGGCCTACGTTTTTGATCAGTGTGAGATACTACCAATCAATGCTTCTTCTGATTCTAGTTCTACTCTTGAAAGACTGCCCACAAACTACCAAATTCACGTAGGTATGCATCCTACAGATTCAAATTCAAATCCAAGGTGTACAATTATTCTGAAAGTTGAGCAAGCACGCGCAGACACGACAGGAGATATTGTGTATACTGACAGATTTGATTCAGAAGAATGGGAGCTTGATTACTCTTGTACGGCAGAGCAGATCAAATTTGAGATTGGAAATTTGCTAGATAGGTTCCGGATTACAGATGGGGATTACGTTGAAAGTATCAGTGAGAGGTTATCTGTTGACGCTGCTGCCCACCTGCGACAAGCAGAAACACTTGGGGTTTCGGTAGTTATTATGGAATACGTATGTATTTCTCGTAAACTTGAGAGAATGCGTTACCTAGATGGAGAAGATGAAGTTTGTTGCGGGATATGTATGGAGGGAATCATTGGGGAAGATAAAGTTATCAAGATGAAGTGTTCTCATATACTACACTCGCATTGTCTTGAGAGATGGTTACAAGTTGGTTACTCCTGCCCATTGTGCCGTCGTCACTTGAAGCTTTGTCAACGATGTGAGACTGAATTAGCTTCATGAGGTTGCCGTAAAACAGAGATCATCAATATTATTTTTGATTTTTACCAAATCATTGCACTAGTTTTTAATCTGTAATCTTAGCCAAAAATCAATAAAGCATCTGTAAATTGTGGTCAAGGGGCATCCAAAACTTAAGTAGTTTTTTTTTTTTTCTCAAGGGCCATCCAAAAAACATAAGTAGTCATAACTCAGCCACTTAAGAATTTTAGTTAATAACTCGGAATATGGTCAGTTAGAGCAACCTGCATGGTGGTGCGATCATAAACCAAAGACTAAAAGCAAAAAAAAAAACCAAATTTTGGGTTTAGTCCGTGTTCACACGCTACGGGAGAAAGATTAAACCAAATGGGGCGCAACTTAAGTTGCGCTGATTCAAAGGCAACTTCAAGTTGCGCCCCCATTATTTTTTTTTTTTTTTCAATGGGGCGTAACTTTGAGTTACGCCTTTTCAATCAAAGCTAAATCTTAGTTGCGCCCCAAATTTTTTTTTTCTTCTTCTTATGACGAAGGAGTTATAAATTACGCTGTTCGGGCGTAATTTAAATTACGCTGTTGGGAGAACTTTAAATTACGCCCGACTAAAACCAAACTAAAGACTATATTTGGTCCGGTTTTTTAGTTTTAGTCTCGTCTTTGATCTTTACTCCTTCTCCACTGCGCCTGGTTTTTGGACCAAAATTTTGGTTTTGGTCTCCCACCGTGGATGCTCTTAGGTAGGCTAAATCTAAACCCTTGGAGAAAAATTTGATTTTGTGAGAGAGGACAGATTGAAGTTACTTACCGCAAATTTGATTCAGGAAGTGTGTGAACTCAATTAGAATTTGAGATCGGAAATCTGCTAAAAAGGTTTCAGATTATGGATGCAAATTATGCTGACCGCATCGGTGAGAGGTTATCCGTTGAAGAGATATCATAGTGCTGATGCTGACCGACTTCGGAAATGGCTAGATTCTTTTAGCGGGTGATGGCTTCCTCGTTGGTTATAATTCAAAACTAAAGAGATATGATGCAGGGAGTTGGAGGCTATCTGGGGGCAGCAGCTTTTGTGACGCACGATGAATTGAGCAAAGGGGAACAGAGATAAACACTCTGCACTCAAAAGAAGAGGAGAATTATGAACAATAAAAAAATGGAGATGCGGGGTATCGAACCCCGTACCTCTCGCATGCAAAGCGAGCGCTCTACCATGTGAGCTACATCCCCTGTTTGAGGAATCTTAGCAGCTGGTACTTGACTGCAAATGCTCTGGAGATGAATTCTTTGATGCATAAAAAATAATGTTACTCATCTTCAGAAGCATTTTTGTCCTTAATTCACAAAAGCATTCAACTTACTGAAGGCGATGTGACTCAGCCACAATACCACTCTCATCATTCTTCAATCGTCCTTGATGTGATTTTCGCTATTCATAGTAAATGACGCGGTTGCCGCCATATGGTGCACTGTATATGGTGCTGCTAGAATGCGGATTTCTTGGCATTTTTGTCACCTGAGGAGCAGCACCGAAACTTAGTTCTGTAATTTGTATGGCATTCCTAGTAAAACTTAGTTCTTTAAAGTTCAAACTTCAAATGCACACCCAAAATGGATTTTCTTTTTCATCTTACTTCAAAATTTACAGCCCATCCTAATAGTTTTGACCACCAAAGCTGGAATAGCTCAGCTGGTTAGAGCGTGTGGCTAGCGTCTTTTATATTTTTATTATTTTAAGCCAATTTTCTACAAACTCACCGGCTAAGAGATTGCGTTTAGAAATAGAAACCACACATATTCTATATTTGTTTCACCAGAAGCTTCCTTGGCTGTTTCGAACTCCTTGTGGGAAGCGCAATTGCTAAATTCAGAACTGTCTAAAACTCTTCTATAAATACAACTCCAATACCTAGAATTCATGCACACAAATCTTTCAATGGCTATGGACACGATGGAGATAATTGCTGTCAATTGTTCTAATTCTAGTTCCAGCGTTGAAAGACTCCCCATACAATACCAAATGCACGTAAGTAGGTACCCTACAGACTCAAATTCAAATCCATGGTATAGAATTCATCTGAATGTTGAAAAAGCACGCATCGACATCGCAGGAAATATTCAGTTCACTGACGAATTTGATTCCCAAGATTTGGAACTTGATTACTCTTCTACGGCAGAGCAGATCAAACTGGAGATTGCAAATCTGCTACACAGGTTTGGGATTACGGATGTGGATTATGTTGAAGGCATCAGTGAGAGGTTATCTGTTGATGCTGCAGCCGAACTGCGACAAACAGAAGAACATGGTGTTTCATTACGTATTACAGATTACGTTTGTATTTCTCGTAGACTTGAGAGAATGCGTGACGTACAGGGAGAAGAAGAAGTTTGTTGCGCAATATGTACGGAGGTAGTCATCGGAGAAGATGAAGTGACCAAACTTCCGTGTTCTCATATATTACACTCGCACTGTCTTGCGAGATGGATAAAGATTAACTACTCCTGCCCATTGTGCCGTATTTACCGTCGGATGGTTTTCAAGGATAAAAATCCAAGCTCCACGAAGTTGGCATAAAAACAGAGATTATCAAGATTATTTTGATTTCTTACCGAATTGTGGTAGTACGTGGTTTTAATTTGATTTCAAGATTATTTGGTTTCAATAATAAAGCATCATTATATTGTGGTTGCAGTAAATATGTCCTATAATATATGATGCTGTAATTGACATAAGCTTTCAGCTGCAAAGACAAAGTAACTGTATCCGCCCAAGCTCCACTACCCTTAGTTGTACTTTTGTTGGTTCTACCACTTCTTCTTCTTTTCTTGTTCTTTTGCAACCCCTAACTAAGACTATTCCTCAATATTTTCATCTTAACTTTTTGCTTACAATATCTCTAGTTAAGATTACTCAAAACTCTTAATTACAACATTATTAAGTTTTTAATCTACGTATATACTGGTGGGTCATATGAGCTTAACAAGCATGCAAAGTGACAAGCATGCCTCCCTCTTTTTCTTCTCTCTCCATCTTTTCCTCTCACTCCGTGTTCCTTTAAATTTTCTTCCCTCTCTCCATCACGTTCTCTCTCTTTATAAGAAAAAAAGTATATATAGCGGTGAACCATTGAGCGTTAATATTACTTTTTGAGCGTTGAATGATTCAGCGTTTCAATCTCGCTGCTAGTTAAACTACAAGTAAATGCTAGTAAGAACGAGCAAGTCCAATGTTAACTTTTAAACCACGTTTTTTTTCTTTGAATTGCGAGGCCAATCTAACAACTCACCTAGTCCATAGGGGTTAGCCTAATCTGGCATTCTTTAATTATCTCGTACCCCAAGAGTTAACCCACCCCATCAAATCATTTAAATTCCATACCCCCGAGAAAAACAAAAACACCAACCTATCTTCTCCAAAACATAAGTCATAACTTGTTAATTACTCGGAATATGGTCAGTTAGGTAGACTAAATCTAAAAACCATTGGATCGGGTGAAAACACTCTTGACAAAGAGTTTCCTAATCTATTCAGAGTGTCAAGGAAAAAAGACCATAACATCGACAAGTTCTACTCAACTAGTGGTGACAACATTAATTGGAACTTAGACTTGAGAAGAAGACTCACTGATATGGAGATTGTGGAAGCGGTTAGGCTAATAACACTTTTAGAATCGGTTAATATTAATGACGCTAGGGATACAAGGGTCCGGAAACATTCAAAAGATGGCATTTTCTTCGGGTTCAGTCTTGCTACAAAGCTTTGTCTAATAAAGAAAATTTAGTGTTTCCTCATAGGGCTGTCTGGAATAGTAAGGTACCATCTAAAGTGACTTTTTTCACTTGGTTGGTACACCACAATTCTATACTTACCCGGGATATACCGAAAAGAAAGGTCGATACTTGGTAAATAGGTGCAACATGTGCAAGATGGAGGAAGAGTCAATTAACCATTTATTTGTGTATTGTTCCGAGGCAACCAAGGTGTGGAGTCACTTCTACATAGCTTTTGGACTTGACTGGGTTCAAGGAAGAGATGTTACTATGGTGTTCCTCGAAACAAAGACTAGGCTCTTCTCACCTAAAGGAAATTTTATATGGGACTTACTTCCATTTGCCATCTGTTGAGAATTTGGAAGGGAGAGGGAACGAACGATCTTTCAACGGTAAGGAAATGCTCATAGACAACCTAAGTTTGGAAATCAAAGCGACATTTTATTAGGCGCAAATGCATCAAGAGCGCTAGATGGAGTGCATTTTGAAGACCTTGTTTTCAGATGGGACGAATTGGTGAGAAAGTGAAGAGTTTTTGTTTGTATTGGATTGCACTGTGACCAGACTATATGGATCATAGTGTTTAAATTTAAATTTTCACTTGTGTATTCTTTATTCTTTTACATAATATTAATATATATATCTATTTTGCTGATAAAAAAAAAAAATTTATTTATGATCTCTCCCGTCGAATTCTTAGATGGGTAATTTATTGAGAAGTAAGTTACGATATTTTACATACGCATGATGGAAACAGGGGAAATTCAGATGGTCTTGGCAAATAAAGAACCCAATTTGTTTTTTGCTAACTGATCTGCCTTCCCAGTCGCCCGATTTTGTTATTGCAAACGTTTACAGTCGCGCGGTTTTGCTATTGCAAAAAAACTGATCTGACTTTGCATAGCAGAGAATTAAGCCAATTTGATTTCCGGAAGAAGGATGTTTTTAGCAGATGGTGGCAGTTCATTATAGATTTTCTGGAAGAAGGATGTGGATCCGTTATATAAATTATCAAAAATATTCTTAGTAGCGTCGCTGGAATAGCTCAGCTGGTTAGAGCGTGTGGCTGTTAACCACAAGGTCACAGGTTCAATCCCTGTTTCTAGCGTTTCATTTTTGTTTTTTACATTCCCTCTACTGAAATAGCCTTTTTTTTTTTTTGTCAAATTTGAGATCGGAAATCTGCTAAAAAAGGTTTCAGATAACGGATGCAAATTATGTTGAAGAGATATCAAAGTGATGATGCTGAGTTGCTGACTGACTTCGGAAATGACCAGATTCTTCTAGCGGGTGATGGCTTCTTCATTTATTTATTATATAATTCAAAACTAAAAGAGATATGATGCAAGAGAATTATTTCTGGGAGCTCTTGTGCCTTTTCAGTCAAAGAAGAGAATTATGAACAAAAAAAAAAATGGAGATGCGGGGTATCGAACCCCGTACCTCTCGCATGCAAAGCGAGCGCTCTACCATGTGAGCTACATCCCCTATTTGAGGAAAAACAAAACTTTTAATGGGGAAGGATCCGCTGACATGGTTATAATGACATAATCCGTTGACATGGTTGTCATTTTATCTACCAAACCCAACCTAATGATTTTAAAGCTAATATTCTTGACATGTTCCTCGCCTAAAACTCTACATTCCTACTAAAAATGAGAGAATTCAAATTTAACTTCACCATCCACATATTTTAATTCCAACCGTTAATCTTCAAATCTGTTGATATTCAAAATGGTAGATGGTGGTCTTATACATCTCAGAATGATCTCATTTTTGGTGGAGTGTAGAGACTTATAAGAAGAACATGTCATCAAAAATTAGCCTCGAATTCATTGCCCATTGGGTTTGGTAGAAAAATGGCGCTAAATGTTAAGATTATGTCATTATAACCATGTCAACGAATCCTACTTACATAACCTTTTTGAGTTCATAAAAGGTACGGATTTTGCAAACATTTAAAACCAGTTAATGAATTTGGTTCATCGTGATCGGTATATACGGATATTTAGGAATTTAATCAAGTTAATGCAAGATTTTCATTAACCGCTGTTGAAATCTTAGCTGGATGGCTCAAAAACTTATAAAACAGCTACAAGTTAGAAAATTATAGTCTTGCATTGGAGTATTGGAGTTAACAACTGAAATCTTTATTTTATTTCTCACGCTTGGTTTACATCCCATGCATATCATCTTATAGTTTATTATGATTCGAAAACTGAAAGAAACAATACGAGCATAGAGATCAATGAGGCGATCTTATGCTTCCAAAAAACATAAAAATGAGGCAATCCCTTTT
This sequence comes from Papaver armeniacum, assembly GCA_023531295.1. NCBI lineage: Eukaryota > Viridiplantae > Streptophyta > Magnoliopsida > Ranunculales > Papaveraceae > Papaver > Papaver armeniacum. The sequence goes on along the minus strand of JAJJWW010012888.1, from coordinate 40,293 downwards.
TTAAGGTTACCAGTGAAGAAGCTGCTACGATGCGAGTGGCATGCAAATCATGATGCTATCCCGAGGTCGAATTTCTTGTATAAACATATTGATGTTAGTATCAAGAGGAACACATGTACCTTATGTTCCCCGATAAAGCCGAAAATATTTAGATAATGCTCTTGTGAAGAGAAGAATGTCGCTAGACAATTCTCTCTAAAATGCTATTGAGTTGAATTCTCGGGATCGGTTTTCATTACAGGACTCTACGAAAGAGAAGAAGTATTTAAAGACATCAATTGGTCCACACACAAAGTGACCAACACACTCAAGACTGACTAATAACCTATCACCTACTCCGAATAACTTACACCGCCGATTACGGTACATTCACTCTCACACACACACACTAAATTTGCACACTTACGGACATTCTCTAACCCCCCCCACACACCCCCCACCCACCCCCACCCACGCAAGTCCGGTGGCTATTGAGAAGCAAAGACACCGAGCTTGGATCAGAATGTAGAGAAGCGAGTAGTGGATAAGCCCTTGGTGAAAATGTCAGAACTGCTCCCCGTGTGGAGAGAAACCGAACACTTAATGCCTTGGTACTACAAGTTCACGAACATAATGAAAAGTTATTTCAATATGTTTCATGCGATTATGAAATATAGGATTGGCGAGAGAGATAAGTAGCCCCCATATTATCACACCAAAGAACGGTGGATTGGGAGAGTGAAATCGCAACTCGGCCATAAGAGACGCACCCAAACCAATTACGTGTAGCATCTGCTAGAGCACGATACTCGGCCTCGAGATTGAGCGAGAAACACATTTCTATTTTCTAGAGCACCAGGAGATGAGATTAGGGCCCATAAACACAGACCATTCCACTAGTAGAGCGTGCGTCGGCAAGATCTCTGCCCGATCGCCATCGAGTAAGCTTGCAATTGTAAGGACTGGGGAACCTCTAAATCAAGACCATGACCCGTGAGTGCCCTTCAAATATCTAAGAATCCTCTTCACTGCAGTCCAATTTGCCTCGAGATGGAGATTGCTTGAATTGACAAGCTCACAAATGACAAAAGCAACACACGGCACAGTAATAGTTGTATAATGTAGAGCACCAACTACACTTCTATATAGAGCAGGATCATCAAATAGAGGAGAAGTGTCTGAGCAATTGGAAGTGGCAATAGGAGTAGAACATGAATTAGCAAATGTCATCTTAGTTTTGTGAAGTAAGTTGGAGATGTATTTCTCTTGAGAGAGAAGAATGCCTTCACTTTTCCTTGTAGCACTGGATTCCTAAGAAAAATGCAGTCACCTAAATCCTTAATTACAAATTCCCTACTAAAATCTGCAAGAAGCTTGTCAATTTCAATAGAAGAGTTTTTGAAAACGAAATATCATCCACATATATTAGAACATATATTGTCGCAAAGAGTGAATACTCAAGAATAAAGAAGTATGGGTTTTGGAAGATTTAAATCCACGCGAAGTAGAAACTGGCTAAGTCTGGCACCATTTCTACTACAAGGGCATGAGAATAAGGTATTTACGCCACCATTTCTATTAGCGAACTCTATAAATGACCCTAACACCTTCTATGTACGAGCAGACTTACAAGGACATTTCATCCATCCCTTATCAACCGTAGATGACATACCCTAAAGACAGTATCTATGTTAAAATTCAGAGAGTATATGTACACTACATCAATACAAAATCAGCATCATTTTTTGATATGATATCTACTACAACTCTAACATGTACCTATGAGAATTCGATATGTACACAACATAAGATTAATCAAAAGAATACTATCATTTAAAACTATACTAAATCCATTCCATGAAATTGAGTCCCAGCGGTAGGGTTGCCGAAGCCCTTAGGTTAATCACAGAAACATCCCTCAACAAAGAGAGAATGAGCTACAATGAGCTTTGCGATTCAACACTAGGACCATTTTTATCATGCTCAATGAGATTTTATCAAAATCAAATCGGACTTACAAAAATTATTAAGTTCAGACCATACAAACTTATAAATATCTTTAAGTTCAAATTATACAAAAATTTCTAAGTTCGGACCATATAACTTATAAAAACTTCTAAGTTAAGAGATTATACAAAATTTTTGTAAGTACACACCAATTCAATTCTAACATGTAGCTTCAACTGAATCCTAGTGGTAGGGTTACTTGAAAGCCCTTAGGTTAACAGCAGAAACATCCTCTCAACAAAGAGAGATGAGCTACAAGTAGCTTTTGCGATTCACCACTAGGACCATTTTTATCATGCTCAATGAGTTTCTATCAAAATCAAAATCTTACAAAAATTCTTAAGTTCGAGACCATACAACTTATAAAAACTTCTTAGTTAAGAGATTGCACAAAATTTACTGTAAATACGCCAATTCAATTCTAACATGTAGCTTCAATCGAATCCTAGTGGTAGGGTTGCCGAAGCCCTTAGGTTAACGACAGAAACATCCTCTCAACAAAGAGAATGAGCTACAAGTAGCTTTTGAGATTCACCACTAGGACCATTTTTATCATGCTCAATGAGATTCTATCAAAATCAAAATCAAAACAGTTGGATATACCTTCTTAGTTTTCCCTAAACCAATTCTCACCGATTCTTCTTCAAACTCTAATGAACTGAACTTGATTCTTCAATCTCGACAAAACCTAGACATGGAAAAAAAAAAATTAGAGTCGGATAAACAACAAACCATAAAATGGAAATTATCTCTTTGAAAATAACCACAACAATTTCATAGTTGATATACCTTTTAGTTCTTCCCGAACCAACTACGACCCGGTTCTTCAATCTTGACAAACCCCAACATGGAAAAAACAAAGGGGGTATTAGATTCAGATACACAACAAACCATAAAATGAAAAGAAAAAATAAATAAATAAATAAACTGAAATGATTCACAAGTGAAATCGAAAAACTGAAATCAAGCATTAAACCCTAAAAACGAAAACTTAAATTGAACCTAGGATTCGATAAACTTAAATCAAAATCTCTAAATCCTAGAAATGAAATCGAAAACCTAGAAATCACCGAAACCACAGAAATCGAAATCTAAAAACCCAAAAACTATGTCAAAAATTTTACTGTATACGAATCTACACGATGATGGAGATGGAGATGTAGAAGAGAGATGAATCTCTATGGTTTATCGTCGTGGAGATGAGCTGAATCTCTACGGTTTATCGAGATGGAGATGGAGATGGAGGAGAGGGGGAAGGAGATACGAGTCTATTCCCGGAAGAAAAAATGAGGATAGAATTCATCTAAAATTGGGATATACCCTAGACTTGGATTAAGGTAGAAATAAAAACCGTAGTCTTGACCAAATTTGACCGGCGTGTTTATCGGCTCTTGTGTTACGACCAAGCAAGCGGTTCTGCAGCAGGCGAATCGAGTTGCGGTCGCAACCTCCCATGTGAGGTTACAAAATTCGAACGGGCGAAACCCGTTGCTAAATATTGCGGTTGCGATTTGCAACGGAAAATTCGCAACCGACATTAAGTCGTTGCGAATCTTTGTGTGCGAAATCCTAAAAATGGTGTAGTGATCTAACATATGTGAAAGAAACTTAACGCGGGTGAACGGAAGGGGTGGGAGAACGAAGAGTTGACGTGGGTGAGCAGAACCGCCGGACAAGGCCGTCGGGGTTGCCCGTCGAATCTTTTCTGTTTGAAACTTTTCGCAATGGTTTTCCGGACTGTGATCTTTCCTTTTGAATTTTTCGCAACAGTTATCCAACTGTTGACTTTTCTTCTAGTCTTTTGCAACGGTTTCGTTCAACTGTTATCTTTGGAGCGAGCCTTTGGCGATAATCTTTTTGAACTTTTATCTTTTCTCCGAACCTCTTGTAACAGCTTTGCTTGTGACATTTTATAGAGCCTTTCCCTAGGGTCTGCAAGCGCCTAGAGATGTGGGCAATTAGGCAACCCTGCGAACTTAGAAGTAGTGATTTTGGCATATTATAAACTCGATTTTGTATTAGTTGCGTTATCTGGGAAGCAAATTCTTCGAACTGTGGATTTGAACATGTTACGGATCGACTATCCATCCAACAATTTTAACAATATTTGTAGTAATACTGTTCTGGTGGCTTCCGAAGCTGACAGAGTCATCATATCTCAAACTGCAAAGATGGGTGTAGCGATTCACGATTAACCTGGATTGCGATGGCGAGATTAAGCTGGAATGCGTGCATTAGTTACGCAACGATAATTGTTGAAAGCATACAAACTGAAGATCCTGGTTTTTTTCCTCCTGTCTCAGTCATATGCAATAGGTGAAGGTAGTTGATGGAAGAGTCTTGAAACGTAAGCAGCAAGTTGACTCTAACGAACGTTTTAACAGTTATCTAGACGATCCTTGATGGAAATTGCAACGTTTTATGGACCCTATCATGTTGTGGATCACACATCCTGCAACAGTTTTAATGATGTTTTTACGCCATCTGTTTCCGTGGACCGAACATCCTGCGAGCGGTTGTATCGGTCTTTGTAGTAATAGTTTTGGCAGATCTCGAATCAGCGAATCTGGACTGCAGTAGTTGCGACCAACTAGACTACAATAACTCCGAATATCTCGGTCCGCAAACTTCTTGATCCACCGGATCAGCAACAATTGCATCGAACTAGACTACAATAGTTCTGAATTAACCGAAGCTACAGATAGAGGTTTTTGACGGCGTCCAAACTTCTTTCTCACGAGCACGAATTTGAAGCTTTCTGTACCACTTTTCTCAAAGGTAAAACACGATTCCTTTTCTCGTAGATCCCCTTAGCCGGTGCCAATACCCAAAATTACTTTTGGGCACGAAACACGATTGAATCGATGATTTGAGGTGTAGTTAGGGTTATGAAACGAATTGAAGAACAATAGAAGAAACACAGATTTAACGTGGTTCGGCAAGATGTTCCTACGTCCACGGATGAATCCCCTTAGGGAGTGACGTTTTATTGTTAACAAGATTACAATGGATTTTTGTCTCTCTTCCTCGCCTCCCCCCTTTTCCCTCTATCAGGCGTCCCTATTTATACCGTTGAACACCTAATTTCGAGATAAACTTAAATGGCATTAACTTTTCCTGCATGCCTCCTGACATTAATCTTGCATGAAACCGCCCTACATGCCTCCCCAGTATTAATCTCGCATGAAAGGGCCTCGCATGCCTCCCTCAGATTAACCACATGAAACCGCCCAATGCCTCCACCGTGATTAATTAAACTCCGCTCTGCCAAGGCAGACAGATTGGATTAGGCCGATAAGACACTACAGCAAGGCCGGGAACTTGGCCGGTGCACTGCTAGAACTGATGGAAACTGATTGGGTGTCTGCTTTGGCAACTGGATGGAGGACTTCGCATGTGCACAAGGATCGAGAATATGGTTTAGCGGACTTGGCCCGCGGGGACATGGTCGGAGAGCATGGCAAGGGACATGCACTAGGGGACATGGCCGGGACATGCTCGAACCGGTTGACATCATCGGCGGCAACATGACCGGAAATTGGCTAGAGGCGCGACTTGCAACTTGACTTCGACAGGTTGACCCAAGTGGTTGACTTTGACCATTGACCGGGCGTTGACTTCATGGATCACTGGACTTGCTGGTAGCTACTTCATCGGTAGGATGGTGGCAGACTTGGATGAGGGCCAAAAGGTGATTTAAGTAGCAATTTGGCCCATTATGTGGCATTTTTACTCATGGTACAAAAAAAATCTATACACCACGGCTATTGTAATCTACTTCATAATTAAGAGTACACGGTTAATCTAATGAGTAAAAAAATAAAATTGGTGAGGAAAGGATGTGCTAGCTGGAGAAGTGAACTCGTGAGAGAAAAATAGAAACTAACTCACGAGTCATGAGAGAGGAACAATGATATCATGGATCTTTCAATTTCCAGAATCTGGCTAAAACCTCCATATATTGATACTATATATATTAATAACCTCTATATATATTAATAAAAAGTCATGGTCCCACTTGGGCCAGGTTATAAATAGTAATAACCTCCACATTTTAATATTAATGTCTTTTTTCAGTCCCACCTTAAGGAATTTACCTCCATATATTAATAATTGACACTATATTAGAGAAATATAGATCTTGTTACATCAAAATTTATGTTGAAATAAAATACTTATTTATAGTTATTTTAAAAGAATAGGTAATTTTTGGATTGTCACCGAAGTTCGTAGATAGATACATGTACTTGTATATTTGACTATAAATAAGTATTTATATTATCTAAAGATTTTTACATTTTCTCGGTGTACCTCCTTATATTAATAACCTCCGTTTATTAATCCCCAAGTGTATTAATATATGGAGGTTTTATTGTGTCTTTAACTGATTAATTAGCCGAACCGAAATTTATGGGAGTAACTTTAATTGGCGAAAAGTATGGTAACAAATTAATTGACCGGATTTTTTTTAATATTTATGATAATAATTCCTAATTAATTAAGGTTAAATTAGTCAATCTTAGAACATAAAAAGTAAATCTAATCCCATCTATTGTTCTTAACCGTTGATTTTATGTTTTGGGCTACATAAATATCCTATCTTAATGATGGGTTTATGGAAGAGAGTGGAACCAAATTTGGGTTCCACAGAAACTTCCACAAAAAAAAAGGTTGGTGTCTACCCTAGTTAACAATTCGGGGTACGAGAAAAGTTCAGAAACGTACGAGTATTACTTGGATTGACGGAATGTAAATTCGGTCCACTATTCGGTCAACAGTTTGTGATTCGGGGATAATTTAAAACGACATACGTACATGTATAATTCATTTTAGAGATACGAATTTGGCACACAAAATTCGCCATATATGAATATGTAAAAATATCATTTTTAACGATATCTCTCCTTAGGTATACATATGATATATATAATATATACAACAAATAACATGTACGTTGATGGGATAGGGTTTGGATTGATGTATGTAAGATTTTAAAAGTCTAAAATATAATACACAACGATAATTCGGTGATGACGTGATACAATATCACAAAATTGGTTAAGAAGACCATAATCAACAAATCCTAGGTGATAAAGACATCTAAATTTTGATATTGTTTAAATGGACAAAAATACAAAAATAACAGGATGTAAACAATTTTATTCTACCCATTTTCAAATACTTTTTCTTTTTTAATTTACATCAGGATGCATCCAGTTTCATCCTTGCTATTTTTTTAAGTTTAAGTCAGGATGTATCCAGTTTCATCCTTGCTATTTTTTCTTTTGTCCATTTCACCCATACTAATTTTTACTCGTCCATATGAATCAGGTTTTAAAAATATTTGATACAAATGACCCATTTTCCGATAAAATATTATACGAACCATATAATTTGATAATTCATGAATATACACATAATTCGTTTTAGGTTGAAAATTCACAGATTTAAATCAGAATTCCAAACATACGAATGATACAGATGAATTCGAACAATATATGGATTCAGAGCATCCACAGTCATCGACCAAAACTAAAAATTTGGTCGAAAACACAGACGCAGTGGAGAAGGAGTAAAGATCAAAGACCAGAGTAAAACCAAAAACCAAACCAAATTTGGTCTTTAGTTTGGTTTTAGTCGGGCGTAATTTAAAGTTGCGCCCGATGGAGCGGGGTGTTGGGATTGCGCCATGATGGGCGTAACTCAAAGTTACGCCCCATAACAAAAAAAAAAAAAAAAATTTGGGCGTAGTTTGAAACTACGCTTGATGGAGCGGACGAGTTGATTACTTGATGATGATGGGGCGTAACTTTGAGTTACGCCCCATAACAAAAAAAAAAAAAATGGGGCGTAGTTTGAAACTACGCCCCATGAGTTTTAATCTGCACTTACATAGTGTGCGGCAAAGAGTAAACCAAATTAATTTGGTTTTTTATAGTCTTTATTCTTTGGTTTTGCTCTCATGACTGCAGTTGCTCTCACAAATTATACGGATAAGATTGGCGAACTTATTAGCTACGTAGGAAATACCATTAGGTCCTAGGAATAATATATTAGAGAGAGTCTAGTCCATTTGACCCAGTCAAATGTCTGTTTGGTCCTATTTGGTAATATAAATTATAGTTTGGTCCTAAAAAATTATTGTTTGGTCCCAGTGATGTCATGGATGATGTAAATGTCACTTGTAGTGGGCGTAAATACCCTTTTGGATAAGGACCATATATATAGTCAAAGTATGAGAGAATAAATCATTCTCGTTTACTTTCTCTCATCTTTTTTTCTGATCTGAATTTTTTTCCTCCTCAATATTACATTTACACTCTTCGTTAATGTGTACTACTATAAATTTGAATCTTCCTCGATGTATCAAATTTCAAACATTCAATCCATTGCTTTCTTCTTTTCTCTGCTCCGTCTTCATCACATTTTGAATTAATCTGATCATTGATGATTTTTGTATTAACATGTTTGATTCATTCTTTTGTTATTTACATATTTTAGGTTACAGAGATTCAATTCAAATCCATTTCAATCCACCAAGGTAAGATTTTGATAATATTCAAATCTTCTCTGTTCCTCAAAATCAAGGTAAGATTTTGATAATATTCAAATCTTCTCTGTTCCTCAAAATCAACGAAAATCTGAAACTCTTGTTTTTTTTTTTTTTGAAGAGAAGAGTAAGATCAATTTTGATTCAAGAAGGAAAAAATAGAAAGGAAAGAGAAATGACAATCACACCAGCAATCAAGATTTCAAATCGAAACTAATCATAAAAGACCAAGTCATACTTTCCTGTCTGCGACAATGTAATCTCTACCTCTGCCGCAACTTCCGGTCCTGTTGATGGTATTTTCATTGGAGCTGAATTCACGGAGAGTAACAGTCGTCATGTTATCTCACTTGGAACTCTCAAGTATATACGCAACCAAATCCAAATCAATTCATTCATTCATTTTCTCCAGATACAAAGAATGATGAAGACGATGAATACTGATGCGTTGTTGATGTTGAAGATGATAAAGATTATGTTGATAATGTTGTTGAAGATGAAGATGATTGTTTGTATGGACTTCATTCACGGGAATGAAGTCTGCATTTTTAAAACTTTTTGTATGACTTCATTCCTGAATGAAGTGCATTTTTTACTTTTGTATGGACTTCATTCCCTGGAATGAAATCTTTTAGCTTTTTATGGACTTGATTCCCGGAATGAAGTCTCTACATTTTTTAGCTTTTTGTATGGACTTCATTCCCTGAATGAAGTCTGCTTTTTTTTAACTTTTTGTATGGACTTCGTTCCCTGAATGAAGTCGCATTTTTTAGCTTTTTGTATGGACTTCATTCCCGAATGAAGTCTACATTTCAGCTTTTGTATGGACTTCATTCCCTAATGAAGTACATTTTTAACTTTTTTGTATGGACTTCATTCATTCCTAAGTCTGTTTTTTAAACTTTTTGTATGGACTTCATTCCCTGGAATGAAGTCTTTTTTTAGCGGAAAATCTCTTACAAAAAAAAAAAAAAATTAACATGGAAGGGATATTTTGTCTATTTAAATATTTTTAAATAATTATGGGAATTTCAAATAATAAAGGCGTTTGGCCAAAAGCGATAAATCAGGGCATTAGCCCACCTCAAAAAGGACCAAACGATATTTTTCCCATTAGCTACACTATTCAATTAGTAAAGACTCATGGATGACGACAACCTTCTAGACCAAATTATACACCCGTGGAGTCGTAGACTATGAAGGCATCATAGGTCAAGAACTCGTGATCTTTTCTGGTAGGGCGGCCAATTTTCAAACAACCACTCAGTTCCGCGTGCACCTGTCAGCTGTGGTTGAGGTGGGGGCCCGACATGTAGCATATTTGGGGCAGTGGGTATGACCACGACGTGTCAGTCTGACTTCCATAATTGAATCAATCCTTTCCTTTAATTTCTCTTTTACTCAGCCGTTCACAAGGAGTAAAAAACGGATAGGGTTAAATTTAGATAACTTTTATGAGAGAAACCCTAATTTCCCTTCCTAATAAATACCAAGAGTTACATCTCTTCCAGGACCATGGAAGAAAAAAAATTAAGGAGTGATGGAGGCAAGATCTCCGAGGAGGAGTATTGGTCTCAAATCTCAGGCATCTGTCTGTACTCCCTAGTAGATGGGTTCCAAAGATTTTGTAAGGTTTCTTTTGATTGGAATCCTTTGTTTTTCTTTTAGAACACATCTACTAAAGAATACACGACAGGGCCTTCTTCGTCATCATCAAGAGGAGATTTTGTTGTGATTGATAATATCATGTTGAGATTTATGATTTGATTTGGTTATTTTCTTGTATTCTTTAGTGGATGGGTTTCTCATTATTTGCTGATTATATGGTTTTGCTCTTTTGCAACATCTGATTTGATTTGGCTTTGTTGAATCCCATCACTAATCAATACACGAAAATTCCCAAATCACCGGATCCGATTCCTGAAGATCGATTGATTTTGTTTTGGTTTTTGGTTTATGAGATTTCATTAAGAATATTTATTGGTTTTATCTCTCTAGATTTCGATTTATCTGTTTTGTGGTACACTGTTTCAGAGTTTATACTCAGGGGAAAGATACTGCTTTGCTAAATCTTTGACACTATTTATGAAAGCTTAAATGTTTCTTAAAACCCCAGTTGACAGCTTTACAGAGGCGCTAGACCCATCCCGAGCCTAGTTAGTAAGTTCGCGAATGATTCGCGAATCGTTCGCGAATTTTTCCGTATCACGAATTTTACCGTTTTATTCGCGTACGTTTGCAACTCCGAACCCCAAGTCGCGTATTATGTGGCATTCCCGGATTATTCGCGAATCGTTCACGAATTTTACGTATCCCGAATCCCGAATGATACGCCCGCTTAATTCGCCATAAATTCTTTAGCTTTTACGTTTTTAAATGCCTCACTTTTTGGGGTTTACTGCCTCCCAATATTAGACGTTGTTGTAATTTTTATGAAATAAAAATGACTGAAAAAATTTGAAGGTGAAAGTGAGAGAGATGACCAAGCATCTAAACCACTATACCACGTCCTCTTGGATGACTAATGTTGTATATATTATTAATATCATCATATTAATTTTATTTTTTCTTTAAATAACTCACACATATGCATAAAAATTGGTCTATGACCTTATAAATATAAATTATTTAGTATATATAGATCTACAAATTTTAAATGAACTCACATTTATAAATCGAATTATACACGCACGTCATTATCTTGGATTCCGAATTATTGACGAATCACGTCCCGTTGACCGAATCTTGGACCGAATCTGAATTTTACAAACCGTATAATACTCGTACGTTTGCCGTTCCGTACGTTTTCTTAGTCATTAGATTGTTGTCTTGTACGGGTAATTATTCTCGATGGGTCTAGCAGTTCTGAAATTAAGATACTGTATGATAATTTTTGTTAAATATAATTAACATTGGTAGCCGAAAAATTTACTCAATCGGAGAATGTTCGTTCCCTAATTATGGCCCTGTGATATAGATGTAAACTTCGCTTAGGTCAATTAGGTAGGAGTTGAATTTGGTTCACCGCTCACCAAGTGATGAAGAATAAATTTTCAGGCTTAGTCCCATTAGCTGGCTCTAGAGGACCTATAAAAATATATTTATTTTATTTTATTGTATTTTAAATCTAAATCTGTCTGTCAAAAGTAAAAGGCCAAGAACAAAACGAAAAACAAAAGCCTTTACCGGCTATCTATTTGTTCTAAGAAAAGATACCCACATTGTATGCACAAACTTGTGATCACCAAATTTTATGGAAATCCAGGTACTTATTTTATATGATGGAAGAATCATATTCTTAGCTTTCCATAGTCTTTAACCATTTCCTGTAGTGAGAAAATTAGGGGATCCTCGGCCAAGCCTTGGTCGATAAATGTAGGCGACCAATGTAACGATGCTGGGCCATCATGGGCAGTCGTCCGATAAATGGTCAGCAAAACTATGATAGTTTTTGTAATAAGTTTCTTGTAACAGCAATGTTGTCCCTCACCGTTTTGGGAGTAGCTATCCAGCTCAAGCAGCTTATTTACCATTAGATCACGCTAAATCAGATCTAACAGCCTTGAACCCTTTAGGGAAAATGATGGGTCCTTTCTTGAAAGTGGTGGGTCTTTTCCTGAATGCAAATCTAACCGTTGATTTGATCATCTATCTAAGTAAAGGCATCAGCGAGAATAGGCTCCCAGAAAGTGCGGGATAGCATTTGTCTTTTTGTAATAAGTGGGTAGTCTTGATAGCATTTGTCTTTTTGTAATAAGTGGGTAGTCTTCTTAGTGGGAAACAAGCAGGGATGAAAAACGAGATGCCTAGGCTTGCTTTATACCATTCACTCATAGAAAGCAGCCTACTTCTTGAACCTAATAATAACACTTCTCAAAATTCCAATAGACTCGTCCACAAATGTTTAGCCTACTTATAGGTAGTTTGGGCTCTTGTTTTAGTTCCCAAGTAACGAAAAAATGGTGGTTTAGTTTATAAGGTTTGTCAAAAAAGCCTTTGTTGCTTTTTGTTTATTTTTGAACTTTTTACTTTGGCTGGGGTTGTTTCCCCTCTTTTTGGTTTGGCTGGGGTTGTTTCCCCTCTTTTTGGTGTAGTCGCTCGCGCATAACTTGTGTGCTTTTTAATACAAATTTTTTTTATCGATCAAAAAAAAAAAAATTCCACTAGACTCTCAATTATCTTTCACAAATCTTTTCAACCCGTGGAAACCATTTTGAAATTCAGCCAAAAAACAGCGGCAAAATGTAACTTTGACGACGAAAATCTGAAAAGAGAAGTTTCTGAAGTTTATTTTGCATTAACCAAAGCTCGGGAAAGCATAGATATACTCTAACTCTTCTTGATGCCGTCAAGATTCCCAGTAAGGAAAATTCAATGCCTTAAATGGAAAAATTGGGTCTGCATTACCTCCAAAAATTTCTAGAAAAGATTGAATCTTCGAAAGAATCCCTAAAAATAACACACTCTCTAGAATTTCCCGGAACTTCCCTAGAAAACATCTTTTTATTGATCAACAAATTTTATTGATCAACAAATTCATAATTTTGCCCCATTACATCGAACAAGTCGTGAGCACGTCTACAACGCTAAGTCAAAAGTGGCAACGGTAATTTTCAGTTACAACATACGATGTTTTTTTCCCCTAAGGTGCTACCCTTCCCAACTTCCCCGCTCAACTTTGAAGCAGAAGCTGCTATAAGAGCCGATACAACTATGGCTAAGGAAGGAAGAAACTTTTCTTGTCTACGAGTATCTTCGGTTACGACTGATAGCCTTAAGATGATTACGAAGTCAAATACATCGTGGGAAACTGGTCAAGACAATAAATAGTCTATAACTCTACTACTCCCTCCGTCCCTATTATATAGGCGGAATATTTGATTTTCTTAGTCCCACTAAATAGGCGGAGTTCTAGTTTCAAGGTGTTTTTTGACATATATGACCCTATTTTGGCCTCTTCCTATGCACATGCCAAAAAAATGGTGTTTGGCATGCCAAACCATTTGCGCCACTATGGGGAAACCGAGCGATCGAATCCTAGCGAGAGATATTGACAATATCGCGCCGATAAAGACATGCTCGGCGCGATATTGTCAATATCGCTTCGATAAAAACAATATTTAGCGATACAATGGTTATCGCCAAGTAGTTGTTCGCACCCGGCTAGTTCCCCTATGGTTCCTATATATACGTCATTTTACCTCGACAGAAAACTCACAACTGCTTCTAAAGATATTACTCCTTTATTCTCAATTTTAAGCTTCACAATGTCGAGATCCAATGAAGAAAGGGATATTATTATGAATATGTTCGAGTTACGACAAGAAAGTTATCGTATGAGGTTGCAAGAAATTGACGAAGAGGAAGTCAAGATGAGAATCTAATCGAAACTATGATGCTTGTACATACGGGTCAAATACCAACAGTTCAGAGCCGAAGAAGTATTATCAAGAAGATATACGTATCGAGGAGGGAATTTTACCATCAGAAGCTCATGCACGATTATTTTCTTCCCAATTGTGTGTACTCTGATCGAGATTTTCAAGGTCGATTCCGCATGCCTCGTCATCTGGTGAAAAAGATTATTGAAGAGCTTTGTCGAGTGGAACTAGTCCAAAACTCGGAATTTGGGACAGGCCAAAACTGTCGAAAAGGGAGTTATATGACTAATATGATCTGTCCTAAAGTATGTCCTATATTTGGTGTACTATTTATTATATGACGGTTCGTTTTTGTCCAATATAAACAACATACTTTTTTGTCCAAAATAAACTACTGATAATGATGGTCGAAATTCTATAATCGTAGATCCAGCCGTATCTGATTCAGGTGAGTCAGTTTCAGCCGAGTTAGTTTTAGCCGAGTCTAATTCACCCGACTCAGTTTCAGCTGAATCTGATTCAGTCTATATCCAATTATTTTTCCTTTATTATTGTTTCCAGATAAATAGTACAAACAAACAACCAAATGAATTTTGTAAGCAAATGCAACTCATCAAATTAAAATAAACTTTGAATTCGGTTAAGTTAACAACCCCAAACATCTCTAAATTTAACAACAAAAGCTACTTCATGTTCAAAACAACAATGAACAATAAAACCAGTGTGATTTAACATCCAAGTGCACGAGTTACGTATTTCTTTGGCCATTCAATTGTCTCGCCAAGATCAATATCTCCAAGTTATCCATCTCCAACACATAGTTCCATATGTTCATCAATAATTTCATCAGTAAGGACTTCATAGTTCTCGTCATTTGGTGATGTACTAAATTAACACGTCCAAATGCAACTGCCTTCTTCCTTAAACTCCTCAAGACGCACCCAGTTACTTGATTCTGTTCACCAGTAGTATGGGACCAAATTACTATACAGAGAGAAGTTTATAAAAAGAAATATAGAAATCCAGGACACTAAAATCCGGAAAACTGTGTATCAACAAACAAACAGGATGCTTTGAAAATATGTAACTAAAAGGTCAAGTTTGTGTATCATATATATCATGCATATGTCATACCAACGTCAAAGTGTCACAACAGTCATGAAGATCCCTGGGTCATCCTACATGCCAATTAAAGAAATCGAGAACCTGCTATGCTACTTAGTAAAATGTCACCAGGAAAGAACAATTATAACAAGCATGCCATACCTTCTGTGGAGCAGCAGTGGAGGGTTGAGCAGTATTGTTATCCTGCCTTCCTTCCTCAAAATTCCTCTAAAGTAGTCAGCTGAGTTTGAAGACCTTGATTTTTAAATTTCCCAATACGTAATTGTTCCCTATAAGCTGCAGAAGCAAGTATTTCAGTCTTCGATACCTCGCCACCCATCCCACGTATATAGCCCTTTCCATCACTTCCAAAGACCTATCAAAACTATAATTATAATTTCAGCAAAACGAGATGGTAGAAAAAGGCATCAACTATCCTCCCCTCTGCAATGTCAAATGCAGATACCTTCATAGTTGACACTCCATATGCCTTCAATAATAACAAGGATGAAAGAGATTACAACAATCCTAATAAAAACACCGTTTTTCATCAAGAAACCTATTTCAGCACAAGTACATCTTAGCCAACTACAAATTTTGAGCTAAGAATTCTCCGATGAAAATGGATGGGAAAATTTCTAATTTTGTAATGGTGATGCAAAAAATAATGCATCAAATCAAGAGATATGTCCAGGTCTAATGAAAAAAAAAAGTTGATGTTTTACTTGCAGGACGACAACTTGTGTTCTCCCGTTACACGCAGACAACACTTCAGATGTACCAACATCATATCTACAGTTTATATATGAAAAATAATGGTATGGCAAAGGTAACACGAAAAACAAAGAACTCCATGTAAATAAGATAATGCAAATGTGTGTAACAACGCAAGTTACATGTGATACTAACATCACACGAAAAAATATTTTATATAGTATTTATCAACCACAATTTATCATTCCATTTTCATATGTATTGTATTTAACTACCAAGAGAAAATCCAAGAAGCCGTAGGCTAAGCTTCAATGAAGGTATGGTAGACTAGCTGACTAAGAGGCGAAATGAAAACAGAAACTACTGTAGACGCCTCCATGGGTAGAAGTAGTGTAGTCGTAACAAAATTCAAAAGCATTGCATTTAAAAGAGGCACTTTCAACAACAAACTTTAGATTTAAATAAGTGTTTTGAGATTCCTTAACCAATAATTGTTACTGCAGGGTGTATCAAACTAAACCAACCATTTTTTTGAACCAATATATGTTACTGCTAGTTATAGGAATTGGAATTAGACCTATCCAGTAATACACGCAACAAGTTTCTTACCAAATTTACAAGCTTCTAACTAAATTTCTGATGAACATCGATATGCAACAAGTTTCTTAAAAATTGCTAGGACGACAAAGTTCCCATCTCAGAAACTCATTGGAGTAATTAAACCAAAACATATTCTCACCATCGTCAATCTTAATTACTAATTAGTTAACAAACTACAACTTCAGCACATGTTTCTTCTGAATCAATTGCAAGTTATTCATATAAACTTGGTAAATTATATGGTTCTTATCTCACTTTGGGTAAACTAGTATCACCTATATCTATGAACTGTCTTACAGGTTGTGTTTCCAAAAACTTATGCTTCTTACCTCCTTCAGTTGATGCATGTTGAAATTTTCGCTGTCACTTCAATCCCAGCAGCATCATTTTCCTTAACTCCGACATTCGAATTTGATGAATTCCCAATTTCAGATGTAATCTCTAGGTTCTCTCCATTAGACCCAACTGTTAATCTTTCTCAACCATTTTGTTTTCATTTTTTTTCCCTTAACAATGAAATCGAAGTATTATAGCAATCAGATTTAAGAATTACTCAAAATATACTGAAATTACAGTAATCAGATTAAAACTCGAATCTAAGACAGAAATCAATGAAAAATATAGAAAAAAATTGCAGAATTTGGAATGAAAAGTAAGAACTTACGGATTAGGAGTAGAAACAGAGACGATTGGATGAGAATTACTGTAAATCTAGGGTATACTCTTCATTCGAAGATCTCTGAAAGATGAAAAATTCGGGGATTTGATGATTTTGAAAGGGATCTTGAGATTGATATGAGCTTCCCCACGTCGGATTTTCTTCCTGTTTGTTGTTGCACCCAAAATAATGGAAAATCAAAAACTAGAAATCGAATCAGAATAACAAGAAGGAGAAATTAACCCATATAACTAACACAAATTTTTTTTTATCATCTTAAGAAATGCTAAATTGAATCTAGTATTTCATTGAAAGAAAACAAACAAAAATAATACGAGATCACAAGAATCTTTAGTACTAATTCGCGTCTCTATCTATCCTTGATCTGGATCATTTCGAGATTGATATGAGAGGAACAAAAATCAGAAAAATTAAGAATACGAGAACTTTTATCTTTGATAACCACCAAGGCGAGAGAATAGGAGCTATTCTTTTTGAGTTCTTTTTGGGATCTAGATATGATTACAAACCGTAGGATGGCGATTATCAAAGGTCTAAAATGACTATGTAGTTTAACAGTTTCTATCGGATAGGTGTTGAAATTTGAGGAGAGGGTGGGTGGCAATACAAATGAAAACATGACATGACTACTGTTCTTTTTCACCGAGAGATTATACGACAAATCACAACTGTAAAACTTTTAATAACAGGCCAAATCTGTCAGTTTTCACGCGGCCCAAGTGTCCTAAAAAACAAGTTTTGGACTAGTGAATTTGCCTTCTATCATGGTGTATTTTGCACCACGGACTCGATTCTTCTTACCTTTTCCTTTGCCTTGAGTTTGTGCTTGTGAATCCATTTTACAAGCAAATATAATTGTAGAGTAGTTGTGGTGGTTTTAGATTTGAAAAAGATTGAGAAATTAAGAAATTCTAGAGAGTTTTAGAATTTTTGGTGTGAGTTGATATGAGTTTGAAATCGGTATTTATAGAGGGGAAATTGTAGCGGTTAGATGAAGATCGATGAGCGATTATCATAGTATCGAGCGATAGCTTGACCGTTGTCGAGTGAATGACCATCGAGCGATTCTTTGACCATCGAGCCACCGAAACTCATCGCCGAAACTCTGTCGTGTATGCCTATATGCCAGAAATAACATATTGGCATATGAGTTTGGCAGTTCGGCATATCCATAGTGGGTGCATATATGCCAAATACCATGTTTTGGCATGTGCATAGGAAGAGGCCTTATGTTGTATGGAAAATTGTATTGATAATAAGGTGACAAAGCAGAAAAATGGAAAAAAACATAAAAATTTATAAAAACCATACAATTTCTTAATCTAAAAGATTTTGTCTTCTGCGCCTATATATTAGGGACGGAGGGAGTAGTTCTTTTAAGAATTCAAAGCATGGGCAATATATTAACATCTTAACAATCGGAATTGGAATGAAAATGTAATGGTGTTGTGTGATTCCATTTATGGAATCTATGCAAACTTTCTATCAATATGAGAAGGTGAAAATATATACACGGTTATAAATGTAGACTAATTACATGATGCCACCAATATTGCCTACGTGTCTTTTGTAAGAGCATCTCCTATGGGTAGTCTCCAAAGTGAGACTAACTCACCCATATGGAAGACCACTCACCCATATGAACGAGTCTAGCCACTATGGGCAAAAATAAAGAAGGACCTGAGCGGGACCTGTCCCAGTAAGAAATGTTTTTGAAAATCTTACGGAGACTGTCTCCGTAAAGTTTTTAAAACTTTCTTACGGGAGACGATCTCCGTAAGGTTTTCCAAAACATTTTTACGGGGACCGTCTCCCGTTTGTTTTGTAATCCACAAAACATCCGGGAGACGAGTTTTCTCCCATTTTCTTCTCTTCACTTCCATTTTCTTCTCCCCTTCTTCTCCATTACTAAACATTTCCACAAAACTTACCTAAAACTTACATCAAGCTAAATTCGTTGAAATGTTTGATTAACGAATCCCGGGTGAGTTACTAACCCTTAATTTTAGTGTTTTTCCTTTCAATTTCAATATATATTGAGTTTTTGATAAAACCTAATTTGTTTTTTTCAATTCCTCTAATTCAAGGTTTGGAGCAAATTGAGAGCAAATTAAGTCTAATTGAAGGTATGAACAATGAACCCAATTCATTTTTTTTTTTTGAATGTTATTGATTTATGATATTTAGTTTAATTTTAATAGATAATTCATGGTATGTGTTTTAGGGTTCCTATAGAAACAATGGATTATACTAGTGTGTCATCTAGAAGTGAAGAAAATCATGTGTGCAACACACTTAACATGGAAGATGATGAACCTTGGATGTATTTTAGGGTGGTTGGAGTAATATGAATAACATGTATGAAATTGTATGCCAAAATGATAGATGTAAATCGTTTATAGACAATTGTGGATTGGGACGGTTACTAGAGATTAATGTTTGAAAGATGATCAACAACTCACACACGCAATTGTTGAGCGCTTTTGGAAATCGAAATGAAGAAGAAAACTTAAAAACAAAAATGGAGTAGAAGAAGTTGAGGGGGAGTGGGATGAAGAGAAAATTGTTGGAGGTGTGGGATTTATAGGCTAAAATGTAGCCGTTGGCCAAAATGAAATTCAAATACTAAACTAGAGACTGTCTCCGTTTTTACTTAAAAAACAAAACAAAACGGGAGGCAGTCTCCCGTCTAGTATAAAAATAAAACTTTTACTTTAGGCTCCGTCCCCGTTACAAAATTTCTTTTATTTTAAACGGAGATGGTCTCCCGTTTATTGTTATTTCCTTTACGGGGACGCAGTCTCGTAAAAGTTTTACCTTACCAACCACTCGTTCAACAACGAGTGGTTTAACGCTTTGGCCCCAAAACCACCCTTTCACTTACCATAGTAGCCTCAAATTAAGCCAAATTGGTAGTGACCCTTTAAAAATGAAAGGGTTACACTACCCATAGGATTTGCTCTAAGGATTATGTATATCCTTCGTCATTAAATCTTCTCATATGGTCTTTTATTTCATTACGAGATTAAATTAGTCATAGTTGGTTAATAATTCTTCGTAAGCTGCCAGCTGCCTTGAGTCGTTGACCGGTGGTCAACCATTCACGACCCATAAGGCCCAAATAATCTACTGAGAAACCAGCGATGAAATCGGTGCCGACTCCTTTCATTATTTTCTGGTTTATTTACTTAGACATAGATAATACAAATTGATTTAATAAAATTTTACGGAGAGAGAAATATATTTTCAATTGGTTGAAACATTAAATATCCACTCAGGGGTATCAAATGGAATTTTAACTTTCACGGATAAAGAAAACTTGTATTTTCAAGATAATTAAAATTCCAAAAAAATTATATAAACCTAATACAAGAAATTAATTGTTTATGATTTCTTAACATGTGACCGGGTATACAAGTTAACAAAGGCCATTTTAAAAATAAGACAATATAGGAAATTGCATAACAAAATTGAATCATTAATATCATATACCCATGTGTCTCTGAGAACACAAGTTTCAAGTCACTGCTATATAAAAAACGAGAAAATGAGAAAACAAACCAGACACAGTAAACACTTAAGAATGGTTTTGATTAATAAAAAACTAAAACGTTTTTTAGTCCAAAGAGATTATATTTTCTATTAAGAGGGTCTTGATGAATTCAGGTTGAGAATTGAAATATAGTAAGATAGTGGGGAAGAATATTAAGCAGGCTACTACAAAATCAGTTGACGGATGATGATTTTTCATCATGACGGCGATGATTATTGATTAAGTGTAAATTTTAAATCAATTGGCGATGATGGCTAGTATTTGTTGTGGTAGTAGTAGAATTGCTATAGGGATGTGATATGAATGAGTTCAATCGAAAAGATGACGAATGTTTAATACTAAATCACATAAGAAACTTGTATCATTGTATGATCTCATGTAGATAGTAAGAAGACGAAGTTCCGAGCAAACAAAAAAATAGACGAGAAAATCAAGAAGAAAAATGGTAGTGGTGACTTTTTGTTCGTTAACAAATCAAAATTTCGACTCTACTGTTCTAGTGGCGACTTTTTGTTCGTTAACAAATCAAGATTTCAAATCTAGTTTCCCGTCACCACCATTTTCTTCGTGGAGTTTTTGAGGATATACTCCCTCCGTACCATATATATAGGCGGAGGGACCAATTCTCTTAGATTAAGAAATTTTTATTGATTTTATAGATTTGTATGTTCTTTCATGTTTTACCCTTAATTATATTCCCAATATTAGAGATATATACTTAATTGTAATAATTCCCAAGCAAATAAATAAGGGTAATATAAGTAAAGAACCGATTTGAAATTTGGACTCCGCCTATATAGTGGTACAAGGAAAAATGAAAATTCCGCCTATATATTAGGTACGGAGGGAGTAGTAAAAAGAGGGAAGAAAACATGGATTTGTCCCTAATTTTTTAGTATTCAGTTTCTCCAATTTCCAATGTTGGTATTTATTTTTAATAATTAAACTATAAACAAAATAACTAAACCAGAGTTAAAAGTATAACCAATGAAATGAGGTGGAATGTGCACCCCGGGTTAACAGGGGTGCACAAAGTCGCACTCTCGTAGTTTACCACATAATAAGAAACATGTACAATGTAATAGTTACAAAAGTTAGGCAGGACTAACTGATTCAATTTAATTGCGTTAGTTTCCACCAAGTGCCAGTTTCAAGCAATGTGCCACACCTTTTTGAGAGTCCAATATGTGCAAATTTCCATGTTTGTAGCTCGTGTCCAAGCCCGCACTTTTAACATTTATGTCATGATAAAGTACAAAATGGTAGAACAGTCGCGCTCCGCTAGCTCTAGATTCTCATCGGAGTTACCTTTCTCTACGGTTACCATGTAGAAATGGTGATCAGTTGTATTAATCAAGGTTATTCAATACAGGACACAAGGTATGTGCTTATATAACAGAGACCGACCTGATCTGTCTGATAAAGACAATTACAGTTATAAGTGACAGCCTAGTGACAGCCTGTAGAGTACAACCTGGAGTTACTAACTACACACAGAAAAGGACTAAAGGCAGTTACAAGACAATACTGCTAACATCCCCCCTCAAACTGAGGACTAGTATAGTGCATCAGCTTGGATTGTAGTGTAGAAAATAAACTCTTGGAAAGTCCTTTTTGTGAAGACATCCGCTAACGGAGCAAAGAAGGAATGTACTTAATCGTAAGAAAACCAAAGTAGCCACTAAACTCCTCACAAGTGTGATAATCAATTTCAATATGCTTTGTCCTAGCATGAAACACTGGATTGTTTGCTAAATGAGCAAAGACCCACATTGTCACAGAAAATAGTGCAGGGATATTGGCAGGCAATCTGTAACTCATGAAGGAGATAAGAAACCCATCTAACTTCAGAAGAAGCTACTGCAAGTGATTTATATTCAGCCTCTGTAGAAGAATTGGACACAAGAGGTCGCTTTTTGTAAGACCAAACCACCAAATTGGAGCCAAGAAAAACACAATACCCAGCTGTAGATTTTCTAGAATCAGGGCAGCCAGCCCAATCACTGTCACAATAGGCAGTAATAGTAGAACAATTACCACCGGTAAGAGTAATTCCTGAACCAAGAGAACCCTTAACATACCTTAAAATTCTTTTGGCTAGCTGTAGATGAACATCAGTTGGCTGATGCATGAATTGAGAGATATAATTTACACCAAAACTGATGTCTGGTCTGGTGAGAGTCAGATATTGTAAACTACCAACAATTTGCCTATAGTAAGCAGGATCCGCAGAGGAGTACCATCATAAAGAGAAGCTCTTTGACCTTGAGCAAGCGGGTGTTTTGCAGGCTTGGATTCTAGCATGTCAAATTTCTTGAGAAGCTCCAAAGAGTACTTTGTCTGAGTAAGTAACATGGAGTTTGAAGTAGATTGCATTACAACTTCAATACCAAGAAAGTAGTGCAGTGAACCTAAGTCTTTCATAGCAAAATTTGTTTTCATTGAAGAAATAAAGGATGAAAGCAGAGAATCTGAAGAGCCTACTAAAAATAATATCATCCACATAGACAAGAAGAATCATCTGAGTAGTGCCTTGTTTAAAGATAAACATCGAATGATCAACTTCAGATCTAAAGAAACCATAGTGAAGTAGAAAAGAGCTCAGCTTGTCATACCAAGCTCTTGGAGCCTGTTTAAGTCCATACAAAGACTTATTTAGTTTGCACACATAAGATGGATGTTCAGCTGAGACAAATCCAGGTGGCTGTTCCATGTAAACTTCTTCATTGAGATCACCATGCAGAAATGCATTGGAAACATCAAGTTGCTTAATAGGCCAATGATTACTTAAAGTAAGACTGAGAACACACCTGATATATAGTAGTAGCTTTGACTACGGGGCTAAAAGTTTCTTCAAAGTCCACCCCATCAACTTGATGATAACCTTTTGCTACAAGTCTTGATTTAAACCTTTCTAGAGAGCCATCAGACTTCAATTTAGTTCTGTAAACCCATTTACATCCTAATACATTCATACCAGGTTTATAAGGAACATACTCAAAAGTATTGTTGGAGTACAAGGCATCATGTTCTTCTTTGCATGGAGATAATCCGTTAGGATTTTTGGCACTTCCTTAAAAGTCTTAGGAGCAGTTAACTTATTCTTTTGAAGAACAACAGTAAGAGCTTTGGGAACTGGATGTTTCGTATGAGAATAAGCAACAAAATTTGGTCCTAAAGATTTCTTCTTATGAATTCCAGATTTAGACCTAGTGCAAATAGGAGTAGGATAAATGGGTACCGGTAGAGGAACTGAGTTTGTTGATCGAGATGAAACTGGTACAGAACATGAGATATCTGCAGGAATGGACTGAAGTAAGGATGAACTTGGCTGTGGAGACAGCTCTCTTGAGAAAGATAATGAATCAAGGTACATGGTTTGAGTAGATGATCTTAATGGAAACACTTCTTCATTGATGACAACATTAATGTATAAATACTCTCTTGGAAAGTGGATCATAACATCTATACCCCTTATGACAAGAACTATAACCAAGAAAGATACAAGCAATGGATTTTGGACTGAGCTTATCTTGTCTACAATGAGCAAGATGTGGAAAACATAAGCAGCCAAAAACTTTAAGAAACTTGTAGTCTGGATCTTTACCAAAAAGCATCCGAAAAGGACTCTTATACTTTGCAACAATTTGGTGGGTATTCTCATTAATGAGATAAGTTGCAAAGTGGAGAAGGAATCAAACCGAGAATATTTTAGGTAATGAAGCATTGAAGGATAAGGTATTTCCCACTTCGTAACTGTCTAATTTTCCTTTCAGCAGCTCCATTTTGCTGATGAAGGTTAGGACAAGATATTCTTAAGATAATGCCTTGAGTATCTATGAATTGTCTGAATGGTCCTTTAATGAGTTCACAGGCACCATCACATTGAAATTCCTTAATCTTGAGATTCAATAAATTTTCCATTGAAGATTTAAACAACATAAAACATTGGAGACATTCAGATCTACACTTCATTGGAAATATCCATTATATTTGCTAAAATCATCTACAAACACAATGAAGTACTTGAATCCCAAATGAGACAAACTAGGTGAAGGACCCCAAATGTCACAGTGCACAAGAGCCAATGGTTGACTAGACTTAGTAGGAGAAACCAAAAAAGGTAAACTGTGACTTTTGCCAAGTTGACAGGAAGTACAGACTGACTCAAACACTTTATTGGATAATTGAATAGCACCTGTAGTATGTAGCTTGGTGACAACTGTAGAACTTGGATGGCCAAGTCTTTGATGCCACATAGAAGGAGAAGCCAATAAAGAGCTGAAAGCGTGAATGTTGGAAGTAGACATATATCAAGGTAAAGAGCAGCATTTCTTCTGAGTGCAGAGGACTGAATAGGATATAAATTCTGATGCATAGGTCCTCTGGCTAATACTTGTCTACTGGGAAGAGACTTGATTTCATAACCCCATGGAAAAAATTCAAAAGAGCAATTATTCTCAAGAGTAAACTTTGCAATTGAGAGTAAATTATGCTTAATGTGTGGAACATATAAGACATTATGTAAAGCAAAAGAAGTATCACCATTAGAAGGAATTATAGCACTTGAACCAGTTAAAGTAATTGGTAAAAGCTTACCATCACCAACCATAACCTGCTCATCACCATTAAATTCTTCAGTATCAGTCATGAAGGTAGTATTGTTGGTCATGTGACTAGTAGCTCCAGAGTCAGGTATCCAAATTGGCCCTTGATCATTACAGCTCCAATGACCAGTGGGTGTTGTAGAAGATTCACCGGGTCCAGATGAATATGACATTGCTTCAGCATGAGACCAGGGATGAAAAGGAGAAGCTGTTTCAAAACCAGCAAATGCTCTTTTCATTGGAGGAGAACTATTTATTGAAGGTACATATCTATAACGACATCTCATGTCGCAAAATGACCATTCTTGTCATTAGATTTGACAAGGAATTTCTCCATAATCAACAGTCAGGTTAGGGTTGAACTCTCCTTTCTTGAAAGTAAAACCAGGAGGAGGAGCAGTTGATGAAGATGATGGTGGAGGAGGAGGTTTTGATGGATAATAGGAAGGTTTGGGTGGATAAGAAGATGAAGCTTGTGGTTTCTTAAAAGTATTTTGTTGCTTGCGCACAAAGAAGGCTGAATTACTAGGATCAGCTATAAGAGGAGAATAAATTGCAGTTTCTTGTTCTTTGAGCCACTGCTCATGATTTATAAGACGTGATCTTAATTCAGCAAAGGAAAGAGGAACTTCACGGTTTTGAATCGTAATTACGAAATGAGCATATTGACTCCCCAGGCCACACAAGGTGTACATAACTAAATCATCATCTTGTACAGGTTCACCAATTGCTGCTAAAGAATCAGAAATGGATTTTAGCTGATGTAGATAATCAAAGATAGAAGAATTACCTCTGCGAATAGAGTGTAATTGACCGCGAAGTTGAGACTTTCTAGCAAAAAATTGCTGAGTGAAGATCTTTGATAGATGAAGCCATTTATCACGAGCTGTAGATTTCCCCAAAAGTTCTGTAGCAAGTGAAGGAGAAACAGTTTCATTGATACAAGAACTAACAAATTGATCCAAAATACGCCATTCAATATAGATTGGATTCACAACAGGAAGGTTGTTATGAATTAAGAATTGAGGCTGAGACTCAATTGAACCATCCACAAAACCGTACAAATTTGTACTGATCAATATTGAAGATAATTGATCTTTCCATACCAGAAAGTTAGATCCATCAAGTTTTGTGGAAACGAAATTAGAGATATTGGGAAACGGTAAAGGAGTAAAACGATAAAGCGAGAATTATGATTGTAGTGTTGATGTTGTGGTGGTGGTGGACAAAGATAAGGTTGTGGTTAAAAACCGGTTGAGGAATTTGTGGAGGAATTTGTGATTGTTGTTGAACAAATTGCTGAGGAATCTGTGATTGTTGTTGAACAAATTGTGAAGTAAGTTGCGGTTGTTGTGAAACCGATTGAGAAATATCAGATTGTTTTGGTGTAGTAGGTGATGGATCGATGGCGATGGTGAGATTGAGGTGGTTGTTGAGATGAAGGTGATAATGGTGGAAAGTTGGTGGTGTTATTAACAAGATTATCACCATTTCTTGAAGTAGTGTTGTTGATGTTGAGATTTGCAACGGAATGTTGTGAGTTTCGTGTTGTTCTTGACATGATAGATCAAGAAGAATTGGAAAAAAGAACACAGGATCAAGAAAGTTGCAGAAATTTAATGGAGGAAGTTGAATATTCCACTTTGGTATCTGATACCATGTAGAAATGGTGATCAGTTGTATTAATCAAGGTTATTCAATACAGGACACAAGGTATGTGCTTATATAGCAGAGACTGACAGTCTGTCTGATAAAGACAATTACAGTTATAAGTGACAGCCTGTAGAATACAACCTGGAGTTACTAACTACACACAGAAAAGGACTAAAGGCAGTTACAAGACAATACTGCTAACAAAAAGTATAGCCAATGAAATGAGGAGGAATGTGCACCCCGGGTTAACAGGGGTGCACAAAGTCGCACTCTCGTAGTTTACCACATAATAAGAAACATGTACAATGTAATAGTTACAAAAGTTAGGCAGGACTAACTGATTCAATTTAATTGCGTTAGTTTCCACCAAGTGCCAGTTTCAAGCAATGTGCCACACCTTTTTGAGAGTCCAATATGTGAAAATTTCCATGTTTGTAGCTCGTGTCCAAGCCCGCACTTTTAACATTTATGTCATGATAAAGTACAAAATGGTAGAACAGTCGCGCTCCGCTAGTTCTAGATTACTGTCGGAGTTACCTTTCTACGGTTACCAATTCAGCCGACACAAATGATTGAGACTGCTTTACTCTATATATGAATTTAGTAATCCCCGGTAGAATTTGGTAACCACTCCTGATGATGCGTTGTAGTCACGTTAGGATGTAGAGCAAAACCAGTATCTTCTACAAGTGAGTCTTTACTATCATTTTTATGACAGCAGTACATTTGTTGTGCCATAAGGAGCGGAGGGAGCATGGGGCAAGTGGGTGCAAGTTGCCTAAAGTAAAGAACCCTGATTTTGGGCATACCAAAATCTTTCTAGGCAAACTCAATAAAGACAAAAAGGGTTGTGAAATAACAAAATCAAATATCCACTTAACCCAATTTTTTTTAAATGGCAAATCTACCCTTTACGTATTAGGGTTAGTACTTAGTAATCTGGATTAGTGATTAAATATTTTATTTAGTGATTAAGATAATTTTCATAATTATAAAGGTTGTTTAGATGAAAAAATTTGGGGGGAAAAAATAATCAAAGTTTTGGTTAAGAAGGAGAGAAAGAGAAGGGTCATTCTTCATCTAAAAAACCTAGGAAAATACATATCAACTACAACAATGATCCAGAAATGGCTGATTTCTTAGCTTATGAGAATGATTTTACACAAACTCAAACTCAAGATGATAATTTTTATGAGCAAATCCGGATGATGAATACATAGATGAGGAACCCAATGCTTCTAACACACATGTACACTTCTATTTTATGTTTAATCTCACTTTTGTAGTTTGAAATCATCAAAAAATTGTATTTTTCATCATGGTTCGCGAACCGAGGACTATGTTCGGCTTAAAAATATAAGCGAACCCACTAAATTGATGAGCAGTTCGGCTAGCTGAATTTGTTAACGTTATCGCCAACCTTCATTTTCCAACTTCCAACCTATTTGAAAGATCCTAGTTCGGCTTATATTAAAGTCTAATAACAAGCCGAACCTATTTATGAGAGTTAGGTTCGGTTTTCACTCTAAATATCGTATCAGCCGAACTATATATTTTCTAAGTTCGGCTCATATTCAAAAAAATCACATCAGCCGAACATGATACTTTGATTTTCCATGAAACATTAAATTCATACACATTTAGGGGTTAGTCTTTTTTATTACATATGTTTTCTATTGTGCAGCCTTTTCATAGGATGAACCAAACAAAAAAAGTGGAAATTACTAAAAGTGTTAAGAAAGTGAAGTCTAATGATGGAGAATACCAAGGTCCATATTAAACTCACTAAAATCAATGAGATCTTATCATCAACTTTAAGAGAATGAAAAGACAAACACAACACAAAAAGAATGAGGTCATTCTGACATCGGACGAAAAAGTTATGGCCAAAACAAGATCGAAAAACTTGAGTGTGCAAAGAGAAGGTTCGGCTGATAACTCAACAACACAAGCTATCCGAACCAAGAGCATTCAAATCAATATTTTCGAAGTGTTTACAGAGAGAGGTTCGGCTTTAAAGTGATCCTAATCGAGTCACCAACTCGACAACCACCTGTAAATTTCACTTCTCGGGTTAATACTGGGAAGGTTTGCAAGTATTAGCCGAACCCGACACCGTTTGGGACTATTTAATACGTATTTTGGGGTTCGAATAAAAATTGACATTTACGGTTTAGCCAAACTGTTCATAGACACTTTCGAGGTGAAATTTCAAGAACAGGTTCGGCTCAAACTCAACTCATTATCAGTAGAACCGCTCATGGAATAAATCGAAAACCACTAAGTTTTTAGCAATTTAACCCATTCAATCCATGAAAAAAACAATTAAAAGATTGGGTTTGTAGGGAATACCTTCTTATCCTCATTTCAATATTTGGAGCTTCAAATGGTTGAATTTCCGATTCAATTCGTTCAATTGTAGTTTTACACTTAATCTTCAATTGGTTCTTTTTCTTTAATTCATGGATTGGAAGAGGATTTAGAACACCTGATGTTTGCTTTTTTCTTTGTGTGATTGATAGACACATTTTTGTGTCTGAATTGTCCTCAGTGTCTCTATTGTTGGTACCCGATTTTGTACTTATTATGGTGTTTTTGTGTGTTTGTAGGTGTTATTGGAGAATCACACTTGTGTGGAAAAAGTTGCTCGAAAAGTGCTATTTGGACCCCCGGAGAAAAGTACTAAAGGCACTCTCTCTTTGGATAAGGGGCACCTCAGTTGGGCACCTACTATTCGCACCCTAGTTCTGGATAGGGGGAAACCCTTTTCTTCCCCGGATTTTTGGCGGAAAATATTATTTGAAAAATTCAGTTACATCGTGAACATTGTGATTATCTGGCTTGGATTTTGGAGATATTTTGGGAGATATTCATGCGGTTAAGGATTCATACCATACTGTTCCACCGAAGCAGGAATGATAGGTCTTTTGGTTCCATAAAAAAAAGGAAGTTTTCTTATAAACTGGTGGGAAGCAAGTAAGTCTTTCACGGGTTCTCTTACCGCTTGTGTTTGCCGTATTATCTACGGAGGTTGGAGTATGTTTTAATCTGTCAGGAATGAGTTTTCAGCGTATGAGGAATGTGTCTGATGCGAGTTAAACGCATGGGAAAATAAAAAGGGAATAATATATCCCGAAAATCGCATAGAATGAATGAGGAAGATTTTTGAATTATTGTGAAGACATTTGGATCCTGCGAGTATATAAAAGGAGTTTTCGGAGTCATAGTGGGGGATGGAGAGATTGGGATACGTTTAGACACTATCGAGGCTAGGAGGGATCGGAGTTACGAGGGGAGGCGCCATTGTTGCTCATGAAGAACATGAAGAACATTAGGGGTAGGGGGACAAGTCGTATTGCTGCAAAGGTAAACGGCTTCTTATTTATCGTTCTATGTAACATTTAGTTTTGTAACAAATATAAGTGTTACAAAATCCGGTTTTATTATTTTTTTCTCAATTCATTTTTGTAGACACCTTTTTGAGCAATGAAAAATTTCTTTGAGTGTGTTTTCACCATGCGGAGCTAGAACCCATCATGGGACGACCCAGAGGAAGGCTGTTTGCACCCATTTGGTAATTCTATTTAATTCCTTTATGACTACTTGCACTATTATAATTGATTTATGATTTTTCTTGATTATTTGTGAATTCGTTAGATGTCGCATGCTTAGTCTTAGGTACTTTAGATGCGTCATGCTTTTGAATTACATATAATTCTTTATAAAATCTACCTTGGCAAAGAATTAGAGTCGATGTTTGTTATTTTATGAGCTTTAATTGTCGGAGAATTAATAGATGAACCGCATGAATGTGAGAATTGGTGGAATCCCGAGTCCCAGTAACTCTCTTCATCTTGTGACATAAATTGTATATTTTCTCTATTTTTATTATTTTTCTTTATTAAATCCAAAAATCAATTTCAACAAAGTCCGAGTGAACGACAACTCTACTTACCACTATAAAAATTCGATCAATTTTTGGCGCCGCTGCCGGGGACTTGTTTATAGATTGTTTTTTTAGGTTTTATTTTTATTATTTTTTTTCTTTTTTACGCGTTTTGGTATTTCTTGTTTTGCTTTCGATTTGGGTAGCTAAAGAAAAGAGAGTCTTGAAAAAGAAAAGCGAAGCGAAGGAAAAAAAAAGGAGGAATCCAAAAAGTAAAGAAGAAACTTTTCTTGTATATAGTTATTTTTTTTAAAAATTTTTAGAAGCTGTAAATAGGTTTTATTTTTGTAATCTTTTATTTTTGGACTTTTTTTTTTTTTGGACATTGGACATTAGACTCTAGTTTTTTTTTTTTTTAAAACCCTAAGGGAGGGTTAATTTAAATATAAAGCGCAGGGGAAGGACGAGCGATTCACGATAATGTCTCCCCCTCGGGTTCGTAATCGACATAGGAGTCGGTGGCCGAGTCGACTTCAGCGGTTCATCCCAAATCAGGAGCGGGAGATAAGAATTCTAAACACCCGAATGCCCTGTCGGGGGTTTACTGGATGATTTTGTATGCATATATGTTGAGGTATTGATACGGCTGCTTTAATTTCCTAGTAAAGGGCAAGGAATGGCCATACAAGATAAGGGTTCGGATTTCATCACCGTTCTCTTCTTGCCCGCCTTAGGAAAACTAAACCAAACACGAACCTATGCCTAAAATTTTTTACTAGAACGAGACCTATAGGGTAACGAGCTTAATAGGAAAGTCGTTCGAAAAATATTGGTTACTCTTTTAAACATACTAAGAAGTTCATGATGGTTTCTGCGAGTTGAATGCGTGACTGCGCCGCCTTGTAATGCGGTGAGGCCTTGGTTATCAAAGCTCCACACAGCTTCCCTCGTCTATATTCAACTTACTTTAACTCGGATTGAGTCCAGAGAGGTTTGCTCAGATTGTAACGAATTCCTTTTCGAAAGAATAGGAGCTGGTCAGAAACAATCTAAGTGGAGCCATCATGCTTTTTGTTTGCTAGAAATCGATTAGGTTTGTTGTGGTCGAGTCAGTCTTGTTTGTGCGTGTGTATAATTCCCTTGCAGTTAGGATGTCAAACTGGTATTATAATAGCCATCACATTGAATATGAATATCCAACTGAACAATATGGACATCACTCTTTTTATGACCAGAGTGTGAATAGTGGTTGGGAATGCCAACCTTTTTGAAGATTATGGCTCATACCATGGTGAGCCCAATTACTATTCACATGAATACCGGTCATACGAGCAAAATTCCTATAATTCCTCTTCTCTAGATGAAGCACGTAAGATACTTGAGTCAACGTGTAAGTTAACTGAGTCAACACGTGAGTTTGTTAAGACAACACGAAGGTTAGAGTTAGAGACGGAAGAAAGAATTGCTCGAATTACTCTTATTGCCAATACATTCTTTCCAATATCACCCGTGAAAATGAGGACAATTTTTATAATCAGGATGACGAGGTTAGAATTGATAACACTACTTGTTTAGATGAGGTTCGATCATTTTCATGTTATTATAATGATGATTGTGATGAGGATAATATTGACGAAGAATCTGAAATATGTAGGCATAGTGATGAGGAATTTGTTACTCCCAACGAGCTTTATAATGATAATATTATTTCTAGTTCAAATCCAAATAATTTTAATAATTATTCACCTATTCAAAAGGACGAGGATTTGACTAGAGATACCCCCGTTTTAGACGATGTAGTATTTCCTTATGATTACAAAGCCGATAATAGCTTAGAGGGAGCGGGTTTATCTGAGAATATTGTTTTGAGTCTAGCGATTTAGAAACATTAGTCTTAGATAAGAAGATGAAATTGTAGAGATGAGTGAGGATGAACCTGACTTAGAAGAATCAATTGACCATTTTCAGGAATCAGATGACCTTGAAATTAGGGAAGTTGTGACTAGTCTTTCTAGAGACATTGAAAACTCTAAGTTTAGGGGTGATTATCATTCTCCATGTGATTTAACTCTTAGAACGGTCCCTAACTTGGGACTTGACATATGTGCCTCAACCATTTTAAAAGATTATCTTCATACACTTTTTCTGAACCTAGTTGTGTCCATAAAGTTCGGTTGTTAAGAACCCATCCTTAGGTTGATGTGGTTAACCCGGATATGATACCACGATTGACTTTGTTTTCCCACCAAAAACCTTCCTTCCAATTGTGGGAACGTATAAGTTTCGGATGTGTCGATTGTTAATTTTTGAGACTAAACCTAATTACTTTAGGAGATTAGGGTGGACACATTTGCTTAAGAATGACCACTCTTGGTCAACTGTGTGAGTCTGGTCCGATTGACTTAGAGGATCCCGATTATTCAGGTTAATGTTATGTGCTTCTAAGTTCTTAATTGAGTATTTCCGGACTCAGAACACGATCTTGAGGATCTTGCCTTTGAGGAAATCCGGTAGATGAAAACTTTTTTATCTAGACCCTTTTATAGAGCACGAACCCGAACCACAACTAGATGTAGTTGTCTTAAAAAAATAAATAGATAAGGGTGTGTTGGATATCTTCTGGGCTATTAGGTTTCCTCTTCTTGTGGTTAACACTTTTTGATCCGAGATGACCCTTGATTATTCCGTACACTTCTATATGATTCTTCGAGGTGACTAATCTCTTCCATTGCACGGATGAAGACTTTAAACTTAGCACTTCCTGGGAGGTAACCCAATATTCATGCGACACGGTAATATCTTTCCTTATCTCTTTTGCTTCGAATGGTAACAGTGTCTCCTTGTTCATGTTTTTAATTTCATCTTTAGAACATTGAGGACAATGTTAGATTTAAGTTTGGGGGTATGGGAGAAAATTTTTAGTTGCAATAAATAAACTCCATAGACTAGAAATTTATGCTTATTAAGGTTGTCACTAACTAATCTAAGTGGATGGGAACATCTTGGTTGTAGGAGTTGAGGAACCAATCTGATTAGATGGAGATTTTGGAGAAAGCATCCTTGCATTCCTTGTTGAAGTCGAAAGGTACCTCCTTTTGTAATAACTTGCACATCGGCATGGAGATTTTGGAGAAATCCTTGATAAACCGCCATAGAAACCCGCATGACCAAGAAAAGAACGGATCTCCCTCACCGAAGTGGGATATTGTAAGTTTCTTATTAAATCTATCTTTGACTTGTCCACTTCGAGCCCTCGAGAGGACATAATGTGACCAAGTACTATGCCGTGGTTTTACCATAAAGTGACATTTCTCCCAATTAAGGACAAGGTTTGTGTCTATGCATCGTTTAAGAACTAGTTCAAGATTGTTTAAACATCCATCAAAAGAATTGCCATAAACACTAAAGTCATCCATAAATACCTCGATGATGCGCTCCACATAATCCGAGAATATACTCACCATGCATCTTTGAAAAGTAGCCTACATTGCAAAGGCGAACGGCATCCGTCTATATGCAAACGTTCCAAATGGACAAGTGAAAGTGGTCTTCTCTTGGTCCTCCGGTGCAATAACAATTTGATTGTATCCCAGAATAACCATCCAAGAAGCAATAATAAGAATGCCCTTCTAACCGCTCCAACATTTGATCAATGAAAGG
Source organism: Papaver armeniacum (assembly GCA_023531295.1). Lineage (NCBI taxonomy): Eukaryota > Viridiplantae > Streptophyta > Magnoliopsida > Ranunculales > Papaveraceae > Papaver > Papaver armeniacum. Next base: position 5,920 of record JAJJWW010012888.1, on the reverse strand, counting down.
TAAAGGGAAAGTGATCCTTTCGGGTTGCGGAATTAAGCTTTCTATAATCAATGCACACTCTCCAACCGGTTTGAACTCTTGTAGGAACAAGTTCATCGTCTTGATTTCGAACAACCGTGACTCCAGTTTTCTTGGTACCACTTGAACCGGACTAACCCACTTGCTATCTGAAATTGGGTAGATTACCCCCACACTTAGCAATTTGAGTATCTCTTTCTTCACAACCTCCATCATGGGGTGATTAAGCCTACGTTGAGCATCACGCACCGGCTTTACGTTTTCTTCCATTAGAATCCGATACATGCACATGGATGGACTAATGCCCTTGATATCCGCAATTGTCCACCCAATAGCCGTTTTGTGCTCTCTCAAGACTCTAAGCAAACGGTCTTCTTGTACCAGTGTGAGGTTCTTAGAAATAATCACCTAAGCTCATCTCCATCTCCCAAGAAAGCATACTTCAAATGGTCCTGCGCGGCTTCAATTCTAGTTTGGGCGCCTTCACAATAGATGGTACAAGTACTTCATCATTCACGGGTAAAGAAATATATGAAACATTACCCTTTTTAGCTTCTTGTGATGTCTCCAAGGCACCACACATCTCCACCAATTCATTGGAGATTTCAACATCCAAGTTAGACAAGCCATGGACGTCCAATTCAATGCTATTTTGCAACACCACATCAAGTTCATCCTCTCGATTCAATTCCACCATTTGTTGTGCTAATGAATCAACCACATCAATGGAGTAAACGGAATGCACATCACTTGGGTAGCGCATGGCTTCAAATATTAAAGTGTATTATCTCGTTGTCGAATTCCATAGTGAGTGTACCCATATCAACATCAATCTTCGTCTTCGCGGTCTTCATGAATGGCCTCCCAAGAAGTAAAGAAGTAGATGATCGGTTCTCATTGTTATCCATATCCACCACAAAGAAGTCCACCGGAAAAATAAGCTCATTTACTTGCACTAGCACGTCTTTTACAAGTCCCTTTGGATATATGTTCGACTTGTTTGCTAATTGGATAATAAATCTTGTCTCTTTCAAAGGTCCAAGATTCAAGGAGTCATATATATCGGCCGACATCACACTAATGGAAGCACCCAAGTCAAGTAAAGCATGTTCAAACTTGCTTACCAATAGTAATTGGCACCGTGAAACCACCGGATCCGTGCACTTTGTAGGCATCTTCTTCAATAGCATAGCCGACGCACTTTCACCACTTTAGTAATTTCATTATCAAGCAACCTATCCTTCTTTGTGCATAATTCCTTCATGAACTTCGCATAACGTGGCATTGTCTTGATGGCCTCGATGAAGGGGATGTTGATTTCTACCTTTTTGAAAATATCCATGAGTGCCTTGTCTTGAGCTTCTTTCTTGGATTTAGCAAAACGACTAGGAAAAGGAGGTGGAGTAGTAAAAGTAGGAACCGGTTCCTTGGATTGATCGGTTGGTATTGAATTCTCCTTTGGTGCGGCTCCCTCCTTATCTTTGACTACCTCTTCACTAGCTTTTTCATGATGACTTGGACCCTCCACTTGTCTTCCACTTCTTAAAGTAACCGCATTAACATTCTCTCTTGGGTTCACAAATGGTTGCGAAGGAAGCGTTGTGGATGCTTGAGATTTCAATAAGTTCACATCGGTCGCCAATTGTCCCATTTGAGTTTGTAAATCCTTGATGGCCGAATCGGTCTTTTGTTGATTTTGTTGAAATAATGACGTAATACCTTGCATCATGACATTAAGCTTTTCATCTATCGAAGATCCTTGTTCCTTCACTTGAGGTTGGAATTGTTGTTGAGGTTGAAAGCGTGATTGTTGGAAAACCACCTTGTTGCGCATATGGATTAGGAGCCGCCACTTGCTTGTTTGCATAACTAAAGTTAGGATGATCCTTCCACCCGGGATTGTAAGTATTGGAATATGGATCGTACCTTGGCCTTTGATTTGGATATAAAGCATTAACTTGTTCGGTCTCACCATCCGGAATAATTACCGCGGCCATTCTTTGAATCATTGTCTCCATGTTACTCATCCTTTGATCAAGATGTGAGGACGAATCACTAACTTCATGCACTCGCCTAACCATTGGTTCATCTCTTGTGTAGAATTGTTGCGAGTTTGCAGCCATACTTTCAATCAACTCTCTAGCTTGGTTCAAAGTCTTGTTCATTAGTGCACCACCACCCGCGGCATCAAGAAGAGATCTATCACTTGGGTTGAGAGCTTCATAGAAGTATTGAAGTATCATAACATCACTAAATTGATGGTGTGGACAACTTGCCACCAACCTCTTGTATCGCTCCCAACATTCATACAATGTCTCTCCCACATGTTGTCTTCATCCCACAAATCTCATTGCGAATTTGAGTAGCTTTGGATGCGGGAAAATATCTCTCGAGGAAAAGTTTCTTCATACCATTCCATGTTGTGATACTTCCGGAAGGTAAATAATACAACCATTCCTTAGCATTGCCCGCCAAAGAAAACGGGAAAGCTTTCAACATTGCTCCATCCGTGGTGGTCTCCGTGGAAGCATGGCCATAACTATGGTATAGAAGTCCATAAGATGTTTGTTTGGGTCCTCATTCACCATGCCATGGAACTTTGGTAACTCCCTAATCAACCCTTGCGATCTCAAAAGTTGAGTTAGTTTGGATACACCATTGTTGTGTGTCAAGCTTGTGAGAAGCTAGGTCCTTGAGTGTACGATCAGCCATTGTTTCTTCCTCTTTGTCCGAATCGTGAATTCACTTGATGAAGAAGGAGGAAGTGGAGTGTTAACCGCACGAATGAAATCCTTAAGTTGAGTCTTAGGATCGAAGGCGTATTGACTCGGTACCTCTTTAAGCATTCACCAAGGGTATAGCACCCGAAATAAGATTCTCGAAAACTAAGTTAGATACTTTATAGAATCTAACAAAGCAAGAATAAAGCAAAAAAGAAAAACAAAAACAACTAAAAATGCTTGGTTGCTCCCGACAACGGCGCCAAAATTTGATGCGTGTCGTACCACAACAAATTAATCAAAATATTTCCACCTAATTAACAAGTAATATAGTGTAGTCAAGTTCGTTCCCACGAGGAGCAAGAGATTCTAGTTGTAAAATTGTCACGAAAAAGGGGGAATGTATAAAGCAAAAGAAAGTAAATAAAGCAATTAAAAGTTAAAGTTGAAATCAATAAGAGAGACAAGATCAAGGAATCCTTCTTCGTTGCAAAACAATGATTAAAGTTATGTTCTTTTCTACTTGTTATTAGTCACAAATTATCACCAACCGTAGGATAGCAGGTCCGCTTAGCTAGCCCCTAAATCCCTTATTTCACTGAGTAACAAGTCCGCTTAGTTATCAGATTCTATTCAAAAGAACCACCTTGAGGTTAAAACACAGATGTAATTCCCTCAAATGCATTAAGATTTATGAATTTAGGTTTAGTACTAGGAGTTAAACTCGGTTAAGCTTGGTTCACTTTCTAGCGTTGTTTCTACACACAATTGCTCCACGGAATCCCTCCCAAGGTCTTGTGTTTTCTACTTATGTAAAGTGTCGCAGAAACGATTACGTATTCCCTAACTTATACTAGATATAGATCAATTAACAAATCAATTTAGCGTGCACTCCAAACAATCTATCAATCAATCATGAATGAATAAACATTCCTATTAGTAAAAACAATATAATCATGTGAAAAACCTCAAGATAGAATTGAAACAAAAACTCAAATCATATTAGGAACTAGGAATTCATCCTCAATCAATAAGAAAATTAGCTACTCATGCTTTTGAAATTCACACAAATAATAAATATTAAAAGGAGAATTTTCAAGTTCACACAAATAATTAAGAAGAAGAATCTTAGAAAAGCAAGCAAAAACACAAGTGTGGTGTGTGTAGAGAGGTGTGTAAAAGATGTAGAAAACTTCTCTATTTATAGGCTTCAATATTCTCCAAATCTTCCAAGGAATAGAATCCTTTTCCTTTAACAATTCAATTTCCAAATCCATGCCTTCATCAACTTTTCCATCTTCTCTTTCCAAATTTGAGCCCGATTCTCCATCCAATTCCTAGTCCAAGTCTTCACACCCATGAGAGAAATCCATAGAAAATTGCGATTTTTTTGGCTCGTCGGAAAACTGGTATTATGGTAGGAATTCGGCCGGAATTGTTCTTATGAGTCGCTTTGAAAGTCGTCACGGTGATGGAATATTCCGTCCAAGATTCCTCATGCAGTTAGGTCAAACTAACAGTCAACCGTTAGTCGATCGGGTCCAAGGTGCGGGTCACGAGTCGAACCGAAAGTCGCATCCGAGTCTGGCTTAATCAGGGTGACTCGGCTAAGTTGCCATGGCATAAGCCATTGCTTCGGCGGTAGCCGTGTTGTTGCACAATGATTGTGCTTCACGCCTCGACCATCATGGCTATTATCTTCTTCACTTGTGCGACTTGGATCCATCTTGATCTCAAGAGCGGCCAAACTCCATAACTCTCTTTTAAACTCCCAATCACTCCTTCATGCTCGGCCATAACAATGCACAACATCAATTCTAATAACAATTCATTCAATCCACGCATTGCAATCAAAGTCGGCTCATTCAAATCCAAGCTACAAACCATCTCTCCTCCACAACCATCATCCTTTAGCTTTCAACTCATCTAGCCATTGAATACCATAGTTTCCTTGACTTCCATCTCATACTCAACCTTCACAAACACATCACCTGGTTCCATACACCATAAGCACCTTGTCCTGCCACCTCTACCCACAACTCCCTGATAATCCATCCCAAGATCAACAACAAAGCAGCTCCCCGTAATGCCATCCCCGCACTCTTGACCATGACTCCATTATCTCCCGGACGCACGACCCGCAGTTGCAACTCCAATCCCATACGGGGATCAGCAACAAACGGACTTCAAATCCACTTCAACGCCATCCCATAACACCATCGAGCCTTAACCCAAAGATCAATAGAACCGACAAGAATAATTCCTTCTCGATCTCAATCAGCTAAACATCAAACTCTTCCCAAATTGCAACTTTACCTTTACTGCAATACACAAGACACCATACAAACTGCCACTTCAAACCGCAAACCACTGTGGTTCGAGCCAACACTAGCTTGGCCTTCCGCTTCTACATTCCATCATCAGTACACCACATGTTTGATTTCTTGGTTCAATCGCAACCAACTCATTCCAAAGCAATGCCATCCAATTGCGGCTTCATTCTCCATCCAACCCATTGCGGCATCGACCTCGGGATTACTTTTCCATTCAAAACAGAGCAACAACACTCATTCAAACCAACCTATCTCAACAAAGATCTCTTCCCTTCTTAGCAATCACCTTCGAGCCAATTTGCTAATCATCAACAAACTTTAACCACCATCCACAAATTAGATAGAGCATTGACATACCCTCTCTTCATCTCCTCGAAGTTCTTCTCACAAACCTTCAATAATAATCGAATCGACTAACCCTACAATAACAAGAACCACCTCCGAAAACCCATTGGTTCAACAACAACCTCAATCTCAACATCAATTTCGACTCAACCTCATGCCAAAACCCATGAAGATCCGAGATCGATTCCAACAAATCCCATCACCGAACTCAAACCAACAACTGAGAGCAAACCCAACTTCTCGATTTCTCCATCTCCATGTCTTGCTCATCACCGTAACCCATCGTTGCGAGATCGAACCCATAATCAGCAGCGCCTTTCTTCTCTGCTTCTTCTTCTCAATCTGTTCTTTAAATAGCAGCGGCTGTACTGCTTTTCTCTACAAATCGAACAATACCACTATCAGTAGCAATTTCACATTTCTTCCTCATCTCGATCTTCACAACAATCGATAAACACTCGACTCTAAATCTCTCTCTTCATTTCATTTTTCGACGAACAACGG
>JAJJWW010012887.1:0-14754 GCA_023531295.1 Papaver armeniacum | reverse complement strand
TTTAATCAACAACCTAAACACCCAATCACATCTCTCACACCACGTCGAGAGTTGTGCTTACCTCCCCTCCCATTGGCCGGAACAAAACCCTCGATCCTGATTGGCCGAAATCAAAGTTAGCCCCCTTACATTTCGTGGCCGTTAATTTTTAATGGGATTGTTTCGATCTGATGCTCCATATTAGTCGATAGGCTTAGGATTTTCTTACACCGCATTTACATAATTTTAATAAAATCCGGACCTTCGGATTAACGACACATAAATTTTTTAGTAACGAACTATTTCAAGGATCTAATGCTTAAATTAGGAAACAAATCTAAGATTCCTAAGCTATTATAGATATTTACCATTCTTATTAAATATGGTTTCCTAATATAAGTATGGATGATCATTATTTCCGTAATATGGTTTATCTTTTTAAATATGGTTTCCTAATATAAGTATGGTTGATCATTATTTCCGTTTAAGTTGTTATGCCAAATTTTGGCGATAATTAGTATTTTCAAACAAACTATTTCCAGGAATTTTCTAAAATTTTTACATAAGTATTTATTTCTTGACAAAGGTTCTGCGGTAACCATGTATATCCGGTTTTCTTTCTGCGATTTCGTTTCTCTCTTCTCTTCACAGAAACCCTAGACCTTTGCTTTCCTCTTTGATTTGTGTTTGATTTTTGTTTTGTTCCAGCAATGGGTGTTTTAAAGATTTCATTTGCTTTGTGGTAATGAATTATGTTTTTGATCTGTGCCATCTATGTTACTAACGTGTTATTTGACCAATTTCATTGTCGAAAAGCTGTATTCACCTCTTCATGCAAAATTTACTGGGTATATACCTCAGCAAACGCTATCATCTGTTTGGAATACTTGGGTTTTAGGGTTACCCATGGTTGTAACGAAAGGGTTACTTTTTATGTTCGGTACCTGCTTCAGTTTACTTGATATATACACATTAAAGGTTTATGAGCCGATATCTGCTTTGTGTGGTCTCTGATTGGTGTACTCTACGTATCCTGTCTGATCTTACGCAGTTTCAAAATTAGTGCTTATAGTTGCCTCAACCATGAATTGTTGAGAGTTGATGTTGATGAGTTTTGTCTAGATTGATTCTGAGGATGATACGCAAGAAACCACGTGATTCATCCAAGGTCTAGATCTTTGTCCCCAGACAGGTTGGTTTTTCTTTTCATTGTGGTTTGTATTTTTTTTTTTCATTTTCTTATTATGCAGCTAAAGAAGATGCACATGGGGCTCAAGGAGTGATGAATGGCGGAGTTCTTGGATGTTGGTACCAGTATCATAACATCGGATGGTTGGCTTAGTTTTGTTGATCCTGCGAAACTAAGAGCCCCTTGACTGTTACCTAATACAGAGAATTAAGGGAATGAGTGCAAAAAGTCATCAAGAGAAAAAGAAAAAGAAAAATAAAAAATAAAAAGCCGATCAAAAAAAAAAAGTCATCAAGAGTTCAAGACCGTACCACTTAATTTGATCTTAAGGTGAAGCTCCAACTCAATGTTTTTTTTTTTTTTTGACAAGTCACTGATATTATATGATAATCAGGATTCTTTTTTTATTATTATTATTCTGTATACATGCATTCAGTTTAGGTGGAATTTGTGATAGTTATATGGATGCGCATTGTTGCCCATTCAAGTGCCATGAAGGTAGGTATTCGGTTTTGGCAGTTTTAAGTTGTAGTCATTGACTATAATGCACATGAAGTAAAGTAGAAATGATTCTTAGCAGGGGATTTGCTAGCAACACCAATTTCCATTTGTGTAACTTTAGATTCCAGGGGATGTGCTTGGTGGGTGTAAAAGGAAAGAGTTCGGCCAGGAAAACCAATTTGTAGAGAATGTTCTGCTTTGACATAATCATTATGGATAGGGGGTAAGAAACATTTTAACTTACAATTTCTTATTTGTCAGCTAGCAGACACAAAGAGAAGCAGAGGTCGGCCAAGATTGAACGAATGATTATGGTGTTAACATACCACTTTTTTTTTGGTAGTTCACTATTATTGCTACCATTTCTTCTTAATTCTACATATGACCGAAAATTTGACAAACAAAAGTAGATTACCTGAATGGACTTTAAATTAATCCATGCCATTTATCGAGACATATATTTATAATGTATGTTTTGTTTTTCATTTGCAGGTGCAACAACTTATTGTCGAGCTAACTGAAACCTTTGCCTTATGTTGTTTTGGCTGAAGAACAAACTCCAAGGTCAAAGCTCATTAGTACTTTGATTTCTTACCTGAGGCGGCCATTCAGGAACAATTGATGCTTGAAACAAATCCACAAAGAATTATTCAGGTAACTATCCTTATCGATAAATGTGTTAAGTATCTAGGTTACCAAAATTGATGGGTCCCTGCATAAATATATTTCATTGTATTTGACCATCAAATCTAGGTTGCCAAAATTGAAGCAGAAAAGACCCTCAATCATATGGTTGAAATTGAATTGGGGAACCGAAAGCAGGTTTGTGCGCACAACTGGATGTTTAGGGAGCCCACTTCACTTTTTCTGTAACCAACGTATTTGTCTCTTGAAAATACGAATATCTCAAGTCTATCGATGTCGACAATTTCACTATCCTAAAGATTTTTCGGATTGAAGCCCAAAAAGGATCATCTAGATTAAATCCCGATTCTGATATTAAGATAGAGAAACCAGGTAATTTTAAGAAAATACAAAGGATCATCTAGATTAAATCCCGATTCTGATATTAAGATAGAGAAACCAGGTAATTTTAAGAATATACAAAGAGACAATAGATAAGAAGGAAGAGAGTGTGACGAAGAAGAGGGCATTGTTTAATTTGTGATTGATTGTTCATTGATAATTAAAGCTGGTCACACGGGGGGCAGTAAGCAATGACAAAATGGCATGATGAGAGTGATACATAGGACTTACTTACCGTCATTCTTTGGATGTTCTTTTGTTTTTACTAGACTATACTTCTTGCAAAGTCTATTTGGTTTCGTATATCCTAATTTGAGTTTCTCAAAAACCATAATAGCAATAAAAAAAAAAAAAAAAACGAAAGACTTTGTAACAAATCAGAGCAGAGGAATCATATCATCTTTTTAAGATAAAGTCCATACCCATAAGAGCATGTCATTATGTTGTAAATATCAGGACTTTGTTGTGATACTAACTCTTTTTTGTTGTGTATTTCTGCTTGCAGAGGTATGCATACTACAATCCTTTGACCAATCAGCTTTAGATGCCGCCAAAGGGAACTTTATTTCATGGGCGCGGAGATCTTTCATTTATACAGCTAACAATCACAGTTCTATGAGAAAATCCTATTAACTGATTTCTGGTTCAATGACTTCTAATTTAGATACCAGGTGTGAGTAAATAGATGCCCGGATCATTCATTGTTGCGAAAATTAATTGTATACTAGAAAATGCAGCACTGTCATTTATTATGCAACATGGTTGAGGTAGAACTGGCAGCTTCAAGGAGCAATATTTACCAAGGCTGCAAAGAAGGGGGGAGTGAGGTCGTTCAATGGTTCGACTGATGTTGCTGGTCTCTTTGTACAACACATATTCACAGAACTTTGTACTTAGCTTAACTTTGTACTTAGTTTGGCTGGGTTTCATAATGCAAGAGGCGATTGCTAACCGTGGAAATAATTTTGAAGGTTTATCTTTATTACCATTTATTACCATGCATGTACTGAAAAGCAATGGAGGAGTTAGTCTACCATGCATATTAAAGTTTATCAAAATGTAGGAGGTATTTCTACTACAAGATGAAAAACAAATTGGGTTACAGAAACTGGACTATGAAGTAATAATCTGGAAATATTTTTCTCATATATCAAATACTGAGAACTGGATGCATGCGAGTGAGGAAGGATCATATGCACGTTGATACATGATAGAGAATAGTCTCTCTCGAGTATGTGATGCGGCTCAACAGGTTTCAAAAATAGAGAAGCTTACCATCGATCCAGCGACATTTCCTGTATGTGATCTAGCGTATTACACACATTAGTTAGTTGGTGCATCAATTAGTTGTTCTTAAAGTTTACATTGTTCCTATAAACAACACTAATTGGATGTTTTCTGTAGATGTTATTGGAAAGATGAAGTCTGTCCAATTGGATGTGGATGTTTTCTGTAGATGTTATTGGAAAGATGAAGTCTGTCCATAACATTGTAACAAAATCAGTTGGATGTCTTGATGCAGGAGACTGTTACGTAGAATGAGAGGTACAATGCACTCTAAATTTTCACGATTTAATCTTTTTTCAGTTTTTTTTTCAGTAAGTGTTTGTAGAGATTATGTATTGATATTTTTTGTAGTTTACTATTTATATCCGTAATTCAATCGTTTGTATGCTGGTGTTTCTGATTCTTAGTCCAATTATTTGACTCTTTTGCATGCTATGAGAATTCACATGTACTTAATTAGAATGGGCACGCATTCTTATTTTCGTGTCTGCCTTGGTTATCTCATTTTGATTATATGCGAGAACATTTCACATTTGCAAACTCAAAAGGGGTGAGTATAGAGGTGGTGGTGCACCGGAGAAAAATAAGGTGCATTGTAGAAAAATATGAAGAGATTTAGAAGGTATTATTCTCATCATCCCTGTTTTGATTACTGTTATTAATTTTAACTGGAACCACTTTTCATTTTTATTGTGTAAGTTAAAGGTGTAAGGTTCCCTGAGTCGTCACGAAGACGGAGAGATGGAAAGTTTTGTTTTTGATATTATGTTAGCTTGATTTTTTCCGAACCATAAACATCTCTAATTTTCATTTTTAGCTGAATACACTTTTTATTTTGATTTTGATTTTGTTAACTAAGATATGAATGTGCAGTAAGGGAAGTCGATATATTGTGCACTGCCATCAGCTTTATGTTTTAGGTTTTAGGTTTTAGGTTTTAGAGCAACTGCAGTGGGCGACTATACCCATTTTTTTGGTCTCACAACCAGGCGTAGCGGGACGGACCATCGACCAAATACCAGACTAAATGAACAGTGGGCGATTATATTTGGTCTGGGACCAAAGACTAAACCCAAATATAGTCGAGCGTGCATATAATGTTCGCCTAAAACCAAACGAACTTAAAGTTTACGCCCACACCCGCTGGGATATAGTTTACGCCCACACCAAGCTGGGTAAAATGTTCGCCCCACCATTTTTTTTTTTTTTTTTTTTTGTCGAACATTATATGTGATCCCGGTGTGGGGGCGAACATTATATGTGATCTCCACACCAAAGCGGACATTATATGTTCGCCCCTTTTTTTTTTTTTTTTTTTTTTAGCTCGGGCGGGGATAAAATGTTCGCCCCACACCAGGCGAACTTATATGTTCCGCCCCACCAAATTTAGTCGCCACCCACTGCGTCACACTGCGGACCAAACTAAAATTTGGTCTTTTTTTTTGGTCTTTGATCTTTGGTAATAGTCGCGCCACTGGAGTTGCTCTTAGGGAAGTCGACAATGTTTTTTCTTTTTCTCCCTTTTTGCCTAAGAGCCTTTATCCCTTCAAATCGTAAGGTAATAACTCTAATACTAAATATTCTTTGGAAAAATAGTCAAGTTATTATTATAGTTATTATTCATGTCAGCACATAGGTTTTCCCCATGTAGGAATCAATAAGGGATGTCAGCCTTGATTTATTAGTATCCTATTCATAAAGTTTCATATTTTTTATTTTCCTTATCTGATGGACCTCTGAGGATTGAGGTAGGGAAAAGCTGGATTTTTGAATTTTTGAATATTGGTTATATTGTCAAGTGACTGAAACCATGGTCAACAATTGGGCTTGATGCTAAAACGGAAAATCCATGGTAAATTGTGAGTGAAATTGTTTTACATCTGCCTCTTCATTTTTTCATGAAAACGTGTGGATTAGCGTGTGGATTAGATTTTACATTCTTATCTGCTACATATAAATTCCATGTTAGGCTCTTGAAGAAGATAGTTATTAGTCTGCTACTGGTCACGTAGCCAAGCGATTGGCATTTCTAAAACCCAATAGCATACACTTGGGTCTTATACACTGATAGTCTGATACAGTGCTAATCTACAAAAGAAAAAAACATAGCGACGTTAAAACCGCATTAAAACCGCATTGAAATGAATCCCAATGAGAAAAGAAGTTAACCAAAGGTAAATACAAATTAGTGAGAGATCCACCTTTCTTTGTTGAGTGCAGTTAGCCTTTAATAATGTTTGCCTCCTAACTCAAGACACTGTCTTTTGACTTTTCATTTTGGCTCTGTGCTCCCTACAAATCACAACATCATTTACGGTGCCGTTATATTTACACATTAGATCCTTTTCAGCTTCTTCCACATGGTGGGTTGGTAAAAGATTGATAGTGCCTGCGAGGAGTTTCTACCTTTATCTACCTATATTAGGAGCTATATATACACACCTTATCTTTGTTACACTTCTTTTTTCTATAATTTTAATTTAGAGGTATGATAGGTTTTCAAGGCTGTTACTGTAGAAGAATAAGATAAAAATAAATCAGCATTTTTTGGAACTATATATCTTCTTTGGAGTAATGATAGAGACACCGAGAGATTTGTCCCGAAAAATCGGTGGTCTCTCACAATGTGGCGGAGGCTTAACAGGGGGGGCATTTGTTTGTGGCGGGTATCAAAAAAAATTTGTGAAAGAGCACCAAGAAATCGGGACAAATCCCTCGGTATATCTCGCATTTCCGATATCCTTATTGACATCTTATTATGTTGTTCCATGATATAAATATCAACCATACATCATTTTGTATGCAATAGATGATCCTTGGAAGGAAACTCCAAAAAAAAAAAAAAAAACTCCAGGTTGAATAAGACTGGTAGCATAAAAAGCAATTGTTAATTCAACAAGTTAGGGAGGTGTATTAGATAAAAGGTATTTTAATCAGCAGTTAGTTGTAACCTGTTAGTTGTAACCTGTTTGTAAAGATGCTGATGTGGTTCTTTGTTATTGCCGATCCTATTTTACCGTATTCAACTAACCCCCTATATTTTTTTTTTTTTTTTTTTTGTGTGCAGTTCATATACAACAGTAAGCGCTTTTTTATTTCATTCCGAACTACTATGTTTCTGGAATAAGAAAAGGTGGAGATCTTGGAAGAGATATGGGAATTTTTGACTTCTCTTATGAACTTTTGCGACTTCACTTATGAATTTGATTTCATTTTACAGATTCTCGCTAATATAGCCAAAAATGTCGAATGTGTTTTAGCTGATGATTACTATGTCTATATTGAACTTCCTATTTTTCCTGTAATTTGGGTCACATCTTAATTTGACAACATCTTTAGGAGTTAAAGATGAAGTTATTATTGAATTAAGATAACCTAACCTCTAGGATCAAGGAAAACAAGCTTTCTTGATGTACATGATCTAAATCTAATCTAAATGTGAGATAATTTGTAAATGTGTATGTTAATTTCACTTGAGGCTTTGAGGACTTTAGTAACTTTAGATGTTGTTGTTGTTTGGGGGCTAAGGTTAACACACAGGAAATTACTAAACAACAGGTTCTATGTGTACTTCCTTTTGGGATTTTATCGTTGGGATTTGATGAAATATGAAGTTAACAGTGTATCGAAAAGAAGGGGAACTCATACATTGATCTGTTATACAAAGTGAACTTATGTGTCTCTATAATACTCAGGTACCTCATCTTTTCACTACGATATCAACTTCACAATGCATCTTTCAATGTGCTTCCCTCTAATGTTATTTTAATGTGCAAATGCGATTAATGGAAATACTAACTATGGTTTTTTGCTAGAGTCAAGTCTCCAGTTACGTACTTCGCATATTAGGGAACTCCAAAGCCAGAACCGGATGCTATAAAAGAACGAGGATATAGACCACGACTTGGATATACCACATGAGTATTGTTTAGACTCAGCCTCACATGACTGAGGTGCTCACAAATAACTTTTCTAAGTCTTTAGACAATTGAAAGCTGGGAAATAACATAGGTTAGGATGGTTCATGGGTATATCCTTTGAGTGGGAGAAATGTGGATGATCAGATATTTATGGGTTGCCAAGCTTAACGTCTCGAAGCTTTCAGAAAATTCCTAAACATATCAATATGAGAAAGTCACCTACGAGAGATAGAGATAGAGATATCAATGACTTTTGACATAAAGAATTCAACTTAAAATTAATTATAATGGGGTTGAAGGTCGTAGTGCATATTCAGTAAGTAATGACAGATAAGTGAGTTGTATAGTAGAAGGGAGTATAATATTGGAATTGTTGTTGCAGAGTCTGTAGTTTTTATTAGATATGATACACAATCAAAATAAATGGTTTTTCTTTTTGTACATTTTATTTCTTTAGTTTAGTTCCTCTTAATATTAGTTCATCCATTTATATCTTGATATTCTTTCTGCTCTTTACTCATTGGTTCATCTTAATATCCATTCATATGCAAAATGCACACCGTCTTTCTTTTGATAGCAGTAGAGAAAGTATATTTTAGAATTTGTCCCCAAACGACTGGTGATATTTATCATTGTCAGTAGCAAGCTAAACCGGTGTGAAAGTTATGATTCTATTAGCAATTTACCCCAAGGAAATTTTTAATGGTTTCGTGCTAAAGTTAATGCAGGATGATCATGGTGCTTAGAGATATTGGTGAATAATTGAAAGCATTACATGATGATTTTATAAATAGTTTGTCATCCTCCATCAATTTTGGCTTCAACTAAGCTTCATATCACTATATAAAGAAGATTTTGAGAGGAAGGGCTTCAATGGGATAATGATCTTCGTGCATATTACAGTACATTTGAAAGGATATACTCCCTCCGTTCCATTTTAGATGACGTTTTAGGGTTATTTTTTTGTTCCACAATACTTGAAAGTTTTCATATTTTTCCACAAAACTACCAATAACACCCTTATATTTTATCTTGGAACTATAAGTTTATTTTTAAATGCACTAATAGCAATTAATGTTTGAAGACTTTTATTAAGGGTATATATGGAAAATTTTCATATCTCTTTCCATTTCTTAATCTACGTGAAAACTCCAAAAACATCATCTAAAGTGGAACGGAGGGAGTAATACTTATGGATTTCATCTGTGAAATATGTTTCCTAGAAAATGGAAAAACCCGTGGGAATTTCTTGCAAATACTTTCTTGAGTAGAATTAAAATTTAAGCTTGGATCTACGTGTTGTATAGAAAACATATGTTTTGAATTTCAAAGACAACAATCAGAGGCTACGTGGTAAGCGAATATGTTTGTTCTGAATTTCCTATACGTCTATTTTTGATTTAAATTTCTTATACATCTACGTGTCAATTTTTTAATATACATTTATTATAAGTACATGTTTTGTTTTTTACTTAACGACTATAGTGGAGGGACGACAAATAAAAAAAACCAGCAAAATCACCTATTGACAATGATAGGAAAAAGAATATGCTTAAGACCAGTTATGATTCTAACAGAGACAACGTTGAATGAAGTTAATTAACAATAAGATGTGACAAGTGTACAATTCGTAGATGATTCTTATAGATTCGTAACTAAGTAGAACAATGTAAAAAAAATATTAGAATATTTATTATTCATAGAGCGCACAACAAAACAATAAAAGCATGTTAAACTTAAACTGAAAGCTATTATTTACTTCAAGGACAAAGACAAGGGAAAGCAAATCATTCGAATCCAACCTTCTAAGTAAAAGTCGTACATAGAGATTTTCGACCGGTACTTAGTACAAGAAAATTCTAGATGCATAGACTCACGAGCATAACTCATCTTCCTAGAAAGGATCAACAAACACCAAGATACAAATTCGCTGTATAATCAATTATTTCCTCACTTATTAGATAGTGTATGTATAATCGTTATAATATCTATACGAGTGATTTTTTTCTACAGAGGGAAGTGTTTATTACCAAACTCACCACTTTTGAAACATGTTATTGTCCTCTATGTCAAACTTTATATAACAAAAAACAAAGTCGTGAAATTTTAGAACTAAATGGATTTCACTGTAATTATACCTCAGTTATGGGTGAGAGCTGATTCCCCATGTCAATGAATATATACTTTCGCTAAAAACCTGTACACGCCGGGTATAATTAAATTTTTGTTTTTGTTTTCCATGTTCATTTAGACCATGCTTTGATAGTTTACAAGAAATTAGGTGCTTTGTAATTCCCATGCCCTTAATGGCTTGGTATGGATGGTGACTAATCAACCTCCAACATTTGGAAATTTTTCCGCTTGGTAACACGTTGGACTTCTTTTTTTGTGTGGCTATAATGAGAAATATACAAATACTTGGTTGCTTTTTGTTGCCATTGTAAAGGGTACACAAGTAAATGTTTCTTAATGTTTCAGTCGTATAACATAGTTTGATTACTAAAGGAGTCAAACTTTCCTATCTATTAAAAATAATCAGACTAAGAAAGAGTTTTTAAGGAAATCTTAACGCATCTGGGCAACGATCTCGGGGAGAATCCCCGCTACACCAAATCAAAGATTCCCACTGGTCCCAGTACATAGCAAGGGTTACATACTAGCTTCCAGAAATAACTTATGCAATAGCTTCCACAGTAAGGGAAGCTCTCTATCTTATAAAGAAACTGGAGAATAAAAAATTATACTCTTATAGCTATGTGCGTACATGGTCGGTTTGATCTTCATGCATATGATAAGTATATATAAAGAACAATAGTTGATTTATCTTTTGTCGACGAAAGACTAAAAGCATCACTGGCTAATATTCCTGTAAGAAATAAGAATTGTCAAAATGATAAATGGTAATGTTTATGGTAGTGGCCATCAAATCAAGGATGGATTAGGATAACATTTTGTTCGATATTGAAAAAAGGAAGCATCACATCGACGCCATAATATTTCCAAATAAAATTGTTTGTGATTATTTCTATTCGATTATAAGTTTTGTATTTACGATGAACACTACCGCTGCTTGGAACTTGGAATTAATAGAATGATGGATTATTACGAAGAGGATTAGTAGGGTTGTAAGTGGATGCTGAAAACATTGCCAATGACATGTGTAAGCACTCAAATCTGTTGGTCTTTATGGTTTAATTCGTGGGTCGATCTTGAATATACGATATGATAGTTTTAGTTAATAAAACCTAAATCCATTTTGATCGGTCTATATAGTGAAAAGAAAGATTGAGACCGGTGATTATTTTTTGTTCCGTCATGTGAAAGTTTTATCGTCTGTATGTGTTAATTGTCTGGCAAATGTTTACTGTGATTGTGCGCATAAAAATGAATAAGAAATTCCATAAGCGAATAAATTACTGATAATTCAATTAAACCTGGGAACTGACGTAGCTTAAGTTTTTTTCAGCAACCAAAGTATCAATTTCAAATAAGAATGAAAATTGGTCGCCAGAAAGAAGGTTGGTCCAATAATTCCAACAGTTGAGAAAATAACATGATGTGCAAACTCCTCAAGCCCAACAGTCCAACTAAACTTTTGAATCACACGCACATCAAGTTTATATTACAAGTAAGTGTAGAAAAAAAAAGAACAAAAGAATGGAGATCTTTGAACAAGGGACCTCGCCATATCAAGCTCGACATCAATCTGAAGTAGAGAACATGAAGCTTAAAAGTAAATTTTTGACTTCTTGGAAGAAGTCAGTTTGGGTGTAGAACTCAGATCAACTTCTAGAAGTAAAAAAGACTGTACCTTTTTGCGAAGCAAAAATATTTTGCTTATGATTTATGTTATGGATGATTTTGCTTTTGTATCCAAAGGTGTTATAATTGAGCGTTTGGATGTGCACCGAGAACAAACTTTTCAATTTCTAGAAATCAGCTTGCGGATATTTTTTCAAAATGACTTCTAGAAGCGAAAAAAAATTGCTTTTAAGCAAAATAAAATGTTATTGCTTCTGACTTCTAGAACTGACTTCCGGTATTCAAACATGTTGTAACGACAATTGTGTTTGTATGACTTCCAAAGCTTACTACAGTAGCACTTCTATCATTGAAGCGTAAAACTCTAGGTACTCGCATAGGATTTTTTAAAATCCAAGTGACGATGTCCTGACGTGTAGCAAATGCTAGAACCTATCTGATGCATACATAAAATGTTTGAGACCAATTATAACACGAATCGAGAGAACAACTAATATATAAATTCAACGTAGACGAAGAAAGCTACTAATAGCTTAATAAAAAAACTCTTATGATCCTTAACCTTCGTGTATTTCAGGAAAATAAATCTCACGTGGAATGTAAACACGTCATAACCCGTTGCTCCAAACTTAACGACTAAATGGAGCAGAATGCATTAACAGGTGATCTACGCCATCATTAAAGATAAGGATAAAAGTACTTCAATTAAATGTATATTTAAAATTGTCTTCAATGATGTGAAGTAACCACAATGTTTAAGATAAGCACAATTTTCGGGGAAAAAACAGAATGCAATCTGTCAAAAAATAATTTTGTTTTACTGAAAAACCGGACAGACTGCATAGAAGAAATATTAACTGCAATTGGGGAAATCAATGCTCATTAAATTCAAACTCGACGAAAGAAACTTCATATATCTCACTCTAAAAGCACGTGACATATTTCATTGTGATAATGCTATTAAATAAAAACGAACGGGTAAGTACAACTTCTGACAGAGAACAACTCCAGATACCTACTAATTAAGAACGACCAGGTAAAAAAATAAAAGTATAAAACAATAGAAAATGACGATGACATGCCAACGTTGATTGAACTGGATGAACATGATGATGATATGGACGAGATTATGGAGAAGGATCATTACATGCCACCGTTGGTTGCGATAGATGAAGAATGCAATGAAGTGTTTACTTATTAATAAAGATTATAGATAGCATGAAACATATTATTAATAGAGATTATAGGCACACCGCTTTTGAAACATATTATTATTCTCCGACAATATATTATTTATTCATTTTTTTAAATAAAGTATGGCACAATAGAAATCGACGATGACATGCCAACATTGATCGAACTGGATGAACATGATGATGATATGAACGAGATTATGGAGAAGGATTATGACATGCCACTGTTTGTTGCGATAGATGAAGAATGCAATTAAATGTTTACTTATTAATAGAGATCATAGACAGCATGAGCATTTGTTTTTAGGCACACCGCTTTTGAAACATATTATTATTCGCTGGAAATATATTATTTAATTTTTTTAAACCGTGGTAATTTTAAATTAACCGGATGTGAATCTTATAATTAACAGTGCTATCATGGGGTTCTTTCTTGCGGACCAGTGTATAAGACCTATTAAGATGTATCAAGAAACTACGCTTAAGAAGCAGTTCAAACACCACCAACAAACATGTAATGCTAGCGAGGTCATACGCAAAATTAGACTCAACATAGTACTGTTACATTAATCGACTTCTAAATCTAGACATAAATAAAGGTATATTTGCAGTAATCCTGCAAGCACACTTCTAGCATTTCATATTTCTTTTTGTTTTGTTTTAAAAATTACATTTCACAAATTTACATGTGATATATATATATGTCTTCCAAAACTTCTATAGATAAAATCGTTGGATATGACAATTTGTTAATTATGTTTAATTGCAAATAAAATTGTAATTATGTTTAATTGTAATGATGTTAATAAAAAATTGCATATGTCCATAGACAAATTTAATTATTTTAAATCCAAAATCTATGGAGTCAATTTATTTTAAATTATTTGAATATCTGCTTATAAAATTGATACATGAATTCAGGGTTATAGTACCAAATTTAAACCATCAAATCATTAGATACCTAAAGGGTATCAGAGTTCTATATCCCTTCAAAAAAAAAAAAAATCTAACGCATTTTACCACGGGTGCGGGCGAAGCCCCGCCACTCTAAATTAACTGATCCACCCGCCCCGGTGCGTAGCACGGGTTACATACTAGTTAAATAATAATGTCTATATACAAACGAGAGAAAAATGTGAGACTAATACACCAGTTGAGAGCGCTAACATATAATGTACATACATGAGATGCATAAATAAGCTAATTACAATATACAATACTAAGAGCAGACATAGTTATGTTAAGTGACACCTAAAGGGATTAGTTTATGACAGAATGGTAAAGATAGTCGGACCTTACTTCACGAATCCGTAAGCGAAGTCTTTAAGTCGTAAACCTAATTATGTTTCTCAGAGGAAACCTAGGTTCATAGAGGATGACTCTAGCAAACAACTAGGACATAGAAGTGTCGGGGTTTGAATTTCCTAGTTGTTTGAGTCTCTGTATTTATAGACTTTCAAGACTAGGGTTGAGATGAAACTATTATAAACGTTGCAAACACCCGGTTTTCATCATTTTCTCTCCATTTCATCATTTGTACACCTCCTTTGAGCAATAAAAATGAATTTTGAGCGTGTTTCCAACATGATGAGAGGCTAATTCTCCCATGACCAAGGCGACGGAGGAAACTATTCATTTATGCTTGATTGGTAATTTCTTTTCATAATTTCAATTATTATTAATTTAATTTAATCACTAAAGATCATTATAATTGTGTGGTTTATGAGATGAAAATGGTTTTTCTTAATTAGTTGTGAATCAATTTGATGTCTTATGCTCATAAATATTTCTTTGATAATTCATGCTTAGGGATTACAATTTAATGTTTGGGGGACCTTACAGATATTAGGGTTCGGATTTCATCACCGTTCGGATTTCATCACCGTTCTCTTCTTGC
>JAJJWW010012886.1:12500-45255 GCA_023531295.1 Papaver armeniacum | reverse complement strand
TCCGGATTGAACACACATTGTATTAAGCTGCTACGAGACTCTAGCCTACTACAAACTAACTTCGGTCCGAAGCGTAGTTGAAACCCAATTAATCTCACATCGATCCAAGTACGGTTGTGCTCCTCACGTCTCTAGATCCTATGAGAATACTCGCGCCGGTTCCCTTAGTTGATCTCACCCGCGATAAAGAGTTGCCTACGACCCAAAGTGAAGACTTTAATAAACAAATACGTATCACACAGTCTCTGGTAATAAATAAATCGGTCTCACGAAATACCTACGAGTTTTGTTAGTCTTTTGATAAATCAAGGTGAACGGGGAACCAATTGATGACTCGAACTTATATTCTCGAAGAACGCTAGTATTATCAATCACCTCGAATAATCTTAATCGACTAGCGAAAGAAGATATTTCTAATCACAAAATCGATTAGACGAAGATGTTTGTGACTTCTTTTATATCTTGGCTATCGGAGAAATCAATCTCAAGCCAATCTTTACGATTGTACTTAGTACGATAAAACAACAAGATTAGATCGCACAACTCTGAGGGAAAGTAGTATGATGCAGCTTCACAATCGATGAAGTACTTGAGAGTCGTTAACCTACGAGGGTCTCGATAGAAACCTAAGGTTAAGGAGAGATAAACTCTAGCTTATACAACTAGTATCACACGGGAGGTGTGGGGATTAGGTTTCCAGTTCTTTGAGAGTTCTCCATATATAGTCTTTCGAATCGGGGGTTTGCAGTCAATGTTAGGTTAGTAACAAAGCATTCAATATTCAGATTGAGTAGAAGGCTTTGATTAGATTCAGTAATATCTTTCAACCGTTAGATCGAAACTTAGCTTGTTACACACAAATTAAATGCACGTTTTTAGGTTTGTGTAGTACCCCAAACATGTATATTTAGTTGGTTCAACAATGAGTTAACCAAATGGTTAGTCATATGAGCACTTTCATATCAACCATATTCTTCTTTACCATAACTAGTTCAAATGACTCAAATGAACTAGTTAGAGAGTTGTTCAATTGCTTAGATCTTTATAATAGACACAATTGAAACAAAAACGATTCGATTCACTCGAATCGATTCATGAGACTTTATAGCCACGGTTTGCAATTATGCATTCCTTAGTTTATATAAGTTTAAGTTCACAAATAATCGTTTTTAGAAAATAACCAACTTAAGTACGCGAACTGGTATGCGGACTTAAGTACCCGGAATAATTTTGTTTTTAGTTTACAAACTCCAGCAGAATTTCTCGGGATGAGAACTTCCCACAGTACGCGGACTCTAGTTCCAGTTTTCTGACGACGAAAGTACGCATACTTTGGTTCAAGGAATAAGGACTTACAAACATATGTGTTACCACACAATGTTTATATCCTTCCATGGTTATGTAAAATAAACTCTCATTTCAATTATTGAAACATTCTTAGAGGACGTTATATAGTTATTATTCACAAACAATTTTTCGACAAAGCCATTTTCAAGCGTGATTGAAACTTAATATGACTTTCGTCACTAGTAAAGATGAACTTGGCCAAGCGAAATCTTACCAACACATATTTCGAGAAATAGATAAGCGAGATAAACTCGGCTCGAAATAGCAAATGTGTATAATCATAGCTTATATAGCAAAAGCGACTTTTGTCTCAAGATAGGAGAAAAAGTAGACAGGACTTTTGAGTGATAGATAAGTTCAAGTCTCCACATACCTTTTAGTCGATGAAGTTCCACAAGTTCGTTTAGTAGTTCTTTGACTTTGTATGATGATCGCCATGGAGTCTTGAGCACAACTACACTTTCTATCCTAGTCCGAGACTTAGCTAATAGTAGACTAGAAATCAAGACTTATAGTTTTGATCACTAATATTAACAAACATGCTTGAGATAGCAACACATGCGAGTTCGACAGCGATTGCTCTAACAATCTCCCCTTTGTCAATTTTAGTGACATAACTATCAATACATATGGAATAAAAATAGATAAATAAACTTTTGTGGCTTATCTTTACCTTTTTGATCTTCTTGGTTCTTCAACATTACTAAAATCTTCGTCGGCAAGTACTCGATGATTCCAAAGGTTGTAAGTTTAGCATCATCGTTGTTGAAAAATCGTAGCCATAACAATGAGAAAACAAGAGAATTCTCCAATCATTGTTACACAGTGTCATAGTATTATTACACAACATCAAAGTTCAATTGCATCACAACTTCTCACAACAACAATCTTTATGGTGACATGTATCACTCCCCCTTAGTCCAATCCTCCATCTCACATGGAAACCACTCCCCCTTACATAATGATCCGGAAACCATATGTATTTATGGTGTGAACTACACATTAATTCTCCTTTGCTTGTCAATAAAATTGGCAAAGGTACGAAAAATAGTGGGATCTAATAAAATTTCCATAGAGACATTTCACGACCAAAGCAAGTACATATCAACTTTTAGATGCAATCATATAGCCGGAGCTAAAATGCTTTCATCAAGGATTTTATAAAGATACAAGATAACCTCTATAATATTCCACAGCCTGCACTCCCCACAAAGATTTGCCCAATTAAGCACAAGTTCAATTAAGAACTCTCCCCATTAAATGTAATTCCCAAAGAACAACAAGAGTGACCTTACTTTCACGAGAAAAGAAGGATTTCTTTGGATATAACAAATCACATACGAATATGAATTTGAATCCAAATAATACTCAATTAAATTAACCACAAGAAAACCATGATTAACCTAATCGGAAATTCTCAACATAAGAGAACTTACGGGTTTCATATAATATATTCATAAAATAAAATATGGATCGAGGGAAGATCAATACTGCGGAATAAACAAGGATTCATTCTATTTTCCATCACCATTTTCATAATGACATACAATAGACATAATCCTCGTAAACAAAAGTTTTATCCTTTCTTTCATCAAAATATGACATAAAAGGCTTTAACTTTTGTAATGTCAAAAATCATTCATTCTTTTACCAATACATGCATATCGTCATAAGAAAGACTTTAACTTTTGACAAAGTATGGGACAATCATAGTTCACGAGACGCAAACACACACATATCCTATAACAAATTGCAATATATGAAACCATAAAGATTAATACTTGCAAAAAATCATCTTCCAAACAATTTTTTAGAATTTAAACAATTAAACATAAAAACGTGAAGATGAAAACGTTGGACATAGCTATGGTAATCACAATAATGGCTATTCCAAACTCTAGTTATTCTTCTAAATAAAACAAGAAATAAAATTCTCATCAGAAGATTTACTAGATAAATAACTCTTTAGAGAACATGATCTGGAAAACGCTAAACCTGGTCAGCAACTAGAGATTGAACATGGACGAGCTCATCAACCGCTTTCTTCTGCTTAGCTTTTTCATAAAATCAAGATTCTTTGTTGCAATTCCAGTTGTTCACGTACGACCTCAAAATCTCGAAGAAGATTTCTTACCAGTTGTGATGACATCTGAACTGGTAGTTTGTTTTCATGATCAACAGCATGATAGCACGTTATGAAAACAGGGTTCTTGTGAAACTCGATAGTCTTGCCCTTCTTGACTTCCATCATCTTTGTTTTTCCATCCATTGTGTACACCAAAATTCAAGAGAACTCTTTGACCTTATGGAACAAATATGTATCAAGTGATGACATATATATATATATAAAAGAGAGAGTTCCATAGAAAACCCTAAAACTTGTATACGTCCGTGTGGGTCAGGTGTACGTGCACTTGTGGTCACAACCCTGGTATGTGACGACCAAGGGAATAGTGGAGCCAAATTTAGACTACGTCTTGAGAACTCAAGAGTCATTCTAAACAAAGGATGAAATTGTTGTATCAAAGAATCATAAAATAATTTATTTATTTTTTTTTTAAAAAAAAAAAAAAAACTACTTGGAGAAAAACAATCAACTGTGGAAATTTTTTTTTTAAAAAAGAGGATAATCGAGGAATATCTTCATAAGATAATAACTGAGCGAAACTCAAAAACTTTTAAGATTATCAAAAACAACAAAGGAAAATAACATACAACCTCGATCTGCTTTCTCAAGACACACTTCCCGAAAACTATGAGCATCCTTCTTCGCTATAAGAAGGATGCTACATTAAATAAATACATGTTGTATTTGGATGAGCATTTTGCTCATCAATATTGACTTCTTCATTCTTTACTTCAAGAAGATTTATAGAAAAATCACTCAACTTTGTTGAAAGAGTTTCAACAAGAGGGAACAAGGAGTACCCGAACCACCGCTTTCCTTATCCTTTTGATGCTCCGCTTGAGTCTGCTTATACCGATCTTAAGCTCGAGACTCGATTATTGATATGTATGAAATATGGAGCATACACCCTGGGTTTTCAGCCTTCTTCAGAGAGAGAAAAGCGATTTAAGCTTTCTTTCTTTTTCATATGCCTTTTTATCTTCTCGAGAATTATTTAAGAAGTCAGCCTTGTCCTTCCGCTGCTCTTCCTTTACCATTATAGGCATTTTTAGTCTCAAAAGCACAATTAAGAAAAGACTTATCACATTATTTTTCTTGATTGTCGACAATGCCTTTACTCCAACAATATGAGAGACAGGTTTAATAACTTCTTTAGACATCCATGCAAGAATGTTGTGAAGTTTTTCATTCCTTAAACGAAATCGACATCTTCGTTCAGGATGTCCTTTATGTCCGCAATAAAAGCAGTTAAAGGAATTGTTCTTGACCGTTCTCGTGTGAGTAGATTTAGAAGGAGCATAATCCTTGTTTCTAGAAACATTACAAGCTGCAAAAGGTTTTTCACATGAAGAGTTGTCATTAGCTTTAACAAAATTGATCTTACTAGTTTCTGGAGCATCTATTCCTTTATAGCCCAGACCACGTGTATCACGATGTTTTTTACATGCTCCAAGCATAAAAGATAATTTTGTGGAGATAAAATTGAATCTACTTAGACTCTCTTCCCAGTGATTTCACTTTATCAAGTGCAGCAGCAAGGTCACTCTCCAAGGAATTTTCTTTAACGAAAGATCCAGTTCTTTGTCATTAAAATATTTTTGTTGAGAGTCATATCTTGCTTCGATTCTGCAAGTATTTCTTTCAACACATAGAGATTTTGAAGAATATTATTACATTCGGACCCTTGAGAGTACTTCTTCTTCTCGATATTTAACGATTGATTGGAATAGTTTTTATATCCACAATCATACCCTTTAAAGAGTTTTCAATTTTTGTTTTCTTGACAAAGAGGAGCCATGTATTTACTCAAGCAAGTTGTTGACTTCTTTTCTTTCAAAGCTCGATCAAAAGCTTGATATATTGAGAGACTTCCTCATCAATACTTTTCCCTTCTTCTCCTAATCACTGTCATCCGAAAGATCATCCAACCGTTTATCAAGAGATTTTTCCCAAATAAATGCATTCGGTTAAAGGACTAGAAACGAGTTTTTCTTAGAAGTTTCAAGACTTTGAAACTCACAAGGGTGACTCGAGCCGATGTTGCGTTATCTCGAGATATTTGTATCGCTCCATAGAGTCGATCGCTACAAACACAAACTTATAAGGTCTTTAAACGTGTTTGCCTACTCTGATACCAATTGAAAAAGCCGGGGTACAAAACCTATACCCAATATTTTGCTAGCACCGTATGGACTAACTCCAATATACTTTTAAGAGAATCAAGTAGACAAAATGACTCAATCTTAATAAAAGTATACTAAAGAGTTATATCTCACTTTTTCGATTCAATACTTACTCAAGCAAATAGAAATCTGTGAGTCTAATTGAATACTAGAGAAATCACCTGAATGGTACCAAAGACCAATGTTCAAGGATCAATCAATTTCAATCTACAACCAAAGGTTGATTTCACAATTGATCGGTTCAAACGCACAACCCTGTGATATTTCAATTATATAAAAAAATATAATGCGAAAAGAAATAACACAGACACTTGAAGTTTTGTTAACGCAGGAAACCGCAAAATGCAGAAAAACCCCCGATACCTAGTCCAAGATTGAACACACACCGTATTAAGCCGCTACGGACACTAACCTACTACAAACTAACTTCATTCTGACCGTGGTTGAACCCCAATCAATCTCACACTTATCCAAGGTACAAGTTGTGCTCCTTACATCTCTCGATCCTAGCAGAATACTACGCACTTGATTCCCTTAGCGATCACCCACAACTAAGAGTTGCTCGACCCAAAGTCGAAGACTTTAATAAACAAATATGTATCACATAGAAAAGTCTACGGAAATAGATAAATCCGTCTCCCACAGAAATACCTACGAGTTTTGTTCCTTATTTTGATAAATCAAGGTGGATAAGAACCAATTGATAACCCTGACTTATATTCCCGAAGAACAGCCTAGTATTATCAATCACCTCACAATAATCTTAATCGACTAACAAAAGAAGATATTCCGGAATCACAAACGATGAGACGAAGATGTTTGTGACTTCTTTTATATCTTGCCTATTGGAGAAATCAATCTCAAGCCAATCTTTGTGATTGTACTTTGTACGATAGAAACTACAAGATCGGATCACACAACTACGAGAAAGTAGTATTGGTCTCGGCTTCATAATCCCAATGAAGTCTTGGTCGTTAACTGCTGTGGTCTCGGAGAAACCTAAGGTTAAAGGAGAATCCACTCTACTTATACAACTAGTATCACACAAGAGGTGTAGGGATTAGGTTTCCAGTTGCTAGAGTTATCCCTTATATAGTCTTTCAAATCAGTGGTTTGCAATCAATGTTAGCTTAGTAACAAAGAATTCAATATTCACCGTTAGATGAAAACCTGATTAGATTCAAGCTAATATCTTTCAACCGTTAGATCGAAACTTAGATTGTTACATACAAATGAAATGCACGTTTTTAGATTTGTGTAACCGTACCCAAACATGTACATTAGTTGGTTCCACAAAGAGTTAACCAAATGGTTAGCCATATGAGCACTTTCATATCAACCATGTTCTCTTTACCATAACTAGTTCAAATGACTCAAATGAACTAGTTAGAGAGTTTTTCAATTGTTTAGATCTTTATAATGGACACAATTGAAAGAAAAACGATTTGATTCACTCAATCGATTCATGAAATTTATAGCCACGGTTTGCAATTATGAATCCCTTAGTTTATATAAGTTTAAGTTCACAAATAATCGTTTTTGAAAATAACCAACTTAAGTACGCGAATCCGGCACGCTGACTTAGGCACCGGAATAAGTTTTTTTTTTTTTTTAGTTTACAAACTCCAGTGAATTTCTCGATGAGAACTTCCTACAGTACGCTAATTGGTACGCGGACTCTAGTTCCTGGTTTTCCAGCAGCAAAGAAAGTACGATACTTTGGTTCAAGGAATAAGGACTTACACACATATGTGTTACCACACAATGTTTATATCCTTCCATGGTTATGTAATCTAAACTCTCATTTCAATCATTAAACCATTCTTAGAGGACGTTATTAGTTGTAATTCACAAACCATTTTTCGTCAAAGCCATTTTCAAGTGATTGAAACTTAATATGACTTTCGTCACTAGTAAAGATGAACTTGGCCAAAGCGAAAGCTTACCAACACATATTTCGAGAAATAAATAAGCGAGATAAACTCGGCTCGAAATAGAAAATGTGTATTATCATAGTCTATATAGAAAAACGACTTTTGTCTCAAGATAGGAGATAAAGTAGATAGACTTTTGAGTGATGGATAAGTTCAAGTCTCCACATACCTTTTAGTCGATGAAGTTGCACAAGTTCCTTGAGTAGTTCTTCGTCTTTGTATGATGATCTCCATGGAGTCTTGAGCACAACTACACTTTCTATCCTAGTCCGAGACTTAGATAATAGTAGACTAGAAATCAAGACTTATAGTTTTGATCACTAATATTGACAAACATGCTTGAGATAGGAACACATGCGAGTTCGACCAAGAAGTGCTCTAACACTATCCCGCACCTGTCGCGCAAAAAGCAATATGAGATAAAGAGGTTTCGAGCCGTTAGATCGAGCAATCTGTTGTCTTTAGATTAGGTTTCGATGAAGAGACAATAATTAAAATAAATATCTAATTATAAACGGCTCCTATAAATGAATTTAGTTTTGGAATTGCAGTCCTTGTAAACAAAAATTCATTTGTCTCCTTTGATTAAGGAGGCTCCATACTTTGAAATGGGAAAACTATTCATCCTGATTTCAACCTCATCTCAAAAACGACAATTTGAAAATACCATGAAGAAAAAAAAAGTCTAAACACTTGAGTTCATCAGTTGAGATACTATAATTTGTAAGGCAAAACCAATTCAGAAGATTTGAAATTCAAAAATCATTTGGATAATCATTATTTTTTCTCTTTATTAATCTGATTACAGAGAGGGATTTGATGTGTTTCATATCAGGCTTCCAAGAAAAAGTTGTTTCAAACTAAATTAGGTTGATTTATGGTATCGTATAAATATATTCAACTGGATATACATTTATAACTTCAATCAGATTGATTTATGGCTATTGATTCGTGGGTTTCATTAAATAACCAAGAGATTAAGATCAAGGGTGAAAAACAACATAAAACTGTAAGTTAGACAGAGAAAGAACTTGGAAAAATCGATGATTTCAATGGATGTTTCACCATGTTTGTATCTACTGTAGATGTTCATTTTATGGTTGATCAAACGCTCACTTCTCAAAGACTCGGACTAAAAAGTTACATAGAAGGTATAGTTGGAGGAAGAAAAATCATGGGGAAGAAAAGCCAGAGAAACGATAGAGATCCAGAGGGTTTTTTTTTTATCAAAACTGAAAAGTGACAAAAGGAGTTTTCTGCAATTATTGTTTTTCTTTATAGATGTACCCATTAAGAAAGGTATATTATGGCTGAGAGTTCTTATATTTCTAGCAGTACAAGGTGATTTACGGCTGGGAATATAAAAACTTCAAGTCGTAAATAGTTTCAGAAACCATTTTTGAAACCCATATTTATCGAATCGAACAAAATAACATAGAAAAGCATAACTAAATAGTGGGTTTTTCATGTTCTTAATTTGAAGATGATGAAGGTGAATTGATTCAGTAGGTTGTTCTCGATTTCTTTTTGTTATCTTACTTCTTTTGTCATCCCCATCATTTATATGAAGAGTTCAATCGATGGTGAAATTTTCTATTTTTGTTTAGTTTTTCGATTATATCGTGCTAGCCTCCTATTTATTAAAACACACTCCCCTTATTGCTTCTTATGGATAGAATTGGTAATTATTTCCAGCTTTAACAACATCTATCTGTTGATAGGATCCTAGATGCCTATTTTATAATAACCGCACTACGGTATTTGTCCAACTAGTAGACGGAGGCAAGTAATGGTCGTTCCCACAAGGAGCTATGGAAATACTAATAATCGATTCTAATCGAATAAACAAAAATATTTTTTATGGATTTTAAGAATATAAAATGAAATAATAAAATTAAACTAAATTAATATGGATATGATAAGAGAGAGCGTCAGTAACCAGGGTCAATGGATTTCACTACTATTTCTAATTGAGTACCGAAAAGAATTCGAATTCCAAATATGAGTTTATTTCTTTGTTCAATTGCAACACCTATTATTAAAATAACTTTCGATAATAAACTCGCATCTCCTAAGTATAACCCATCAGAGTTTCCTAAGCATGGACTATCAAATTATAATGACAAGAAGATTATTGAAATAAAATAATTATCGGTTCACAATCACTATTTGCGTCGTCTAAGCATAACCCATCAAATGATTTAACCTAAGCATGGATTATCAAATACTATAACAAATAAAATTGGAACACGAAATACATTTATGCATTTAGGCTTTTACTTCGTACAAAGCCGGTGGAACAAATATTATTTATAAAATCAATAAATCATAAACATTGATTTCACAATTCTATTCAAAATAGCCTAATACCAAATTAATCTAAATTATTTCATAATGGTCTATGCTTGAAGTAGATTTCTCCATGAACCCTAGTTACGAAAAGTCTAACAATACATAAATATGGGTTTCTTAAAACCCATTAAAATGATAATCAAGAGAGAAGAGATTAAACCAATCGAGTCGTCTTCTTCCCTATCTATGCTTCAGCGACCTTTACGAAATCCTCCCGGAAGAACTTAAAACTCCAGCCGCGCCTCCATGAAGAATCACCGTCGTCGGCTCCCCTTCATTCTCTTTCTGTACAGTTCATATAGGTCTTGCGATAAATCAGACCTTGAGAATTCTGCAAGGCCCAGTGCATCATCGGTCCATTACTAGCTCCAGCAACTAAGCCCATCTTTTCTGTCCATCCATAACTCGGCTATGAAACAATGTATGTGCAGCAGCACCAGTTTCTATTATTCTTTCTCAACTCTGGCCACATTATATCTGTCCAGTATCCTGTCCGTCTGCATGGCCACAGCAAATCCATTCACAACAGTTGAATCAACTCCGTCGATCCCCGTTTCAGCACTACCTCCAATTTCGTTGCACCAGTCCAGCTCAAGAACGTCAATGAAGTCCAAATTCATTCCATCGTTGTTGTTCTGCTAGTCGATAATCCCATCTCTGCCAGCTACCATTCACTTCCTCAGTAGTTCACGAAGATTGAGAAAAACTCTTCTTGTCAAGTACCTTCGGAGTTCAACCAAATCAGCCTACAACCGACCCCAGTTTCCATGCTCAGACCACAGGAAATCCTCGAACCCAACTCCATTAACGTCTACGATCTGTACAAAGCCACCACTGACGAAAACCCATTTAGCCGGCACTCGTTGCAGACAATGGTTAATACAGAATAACCACCAGTGAGCTTGGTTCATGTCGAGAACCCCATTGCATACACCAAAAGTACACACCACTGCTCGGACATACATCCAACACATTTAATATCATATATAGCTCCATTCCCTCCCCAGAAACACCACCACTGCCACTCTCGATCCTTGCTAGATAGCTATCAGCAGCACCACCTCAGCAAACACCCATCTCATTCTCCCATCAGGTAAACTCATTCTAATCATCACCAGCACTGCAGTTTCACTTCCGGCAACTGTCGGTTATGAAGAGACGCAAACACCACTGCCTACACTCTTTCCTCGTTCGTCTAAATCTCATCACCACCAGTTTCACAGCTTGGTAATTCGTTGCATATATAATCACTTCACTCGAACCAATCCATTGACTCCATCTCAGCATCTTCAAAGACCTGCCATTGCCTATTTTTGTATGTCCAACTCTCTTCCAACTCTCTTCAACTCCAACATCTCAATCGTCACCTGCGCCATTTCAGAAATATACCACCTTCGATTACTGCCTGTTTCTGTCCACGGAATTATTTACTTTCTCCCTGTGCATGACAATCGAGCCACCAACAGTTAGAAGCAAAACTTGTTGTCATCTTCTTCATCTCCTTTGAACAGATGCTGCCTCTCATAGCAACAACACCGTAAGTCACACTCATCTTTTAACCTTCCAGTGGATCATGTGCATGGAAAGTGTGATGGCAGACCAGAATTATTAAGCTTCGACTCCCTCCGTGCCATGTATAATATGAGTTGTGTGTGTCGCAAACGCCTTTTTAACCTTCAAGTTTTGGTTGTTTAATCTTCATCTCCTTTGAACAGATGCTGCCTCTCATAGCAACAACACCGTAAGTCCCACTCATCTTTTAACCTTCCAGTGGATCATGTGCATGGAAAGTGTGATGGCAGACCAGAATTATTAAGCTTCGACTCCTCCGTGCCATGTATAATATGAGTTGTGTGTCGCAAACGCCTTTTAACCTTCTCGTTTGGTTGTTTATTCTCCGATAGTAGAATTCACTTGTACTTTCTACAAAAAGCACTAAAATAGTATTATTGGCCAAAATATCGAGTCCTAGCTAATATAAATATGGGTACAAAATGTAGACTTAGTGCTTATCATCTCGTAAGGTCACCTCGTATCATAAAATATGCTAAGATGAGTAAACATTCATAATCGTTCACTATTGAAGTTCTGCATTGCGGTTTATCATGATGATATTTTGTATCCTCTTTTGTTTCTTTTTTCTTGCATCCATAATTAGGAAATAGCAAAACAATGAGCGTTGGTTGGGATTAGGAAGGCCATCGAAGGAGGGTACAACACCACTAATCATCAAATACAGTCATTACCTACGTTCAACCATTCCCACGTGACAAGCTATTGGTCTTCTTCCAGAAAATCTCGTTGGATTCTTTTATGGCGTGTAATAAAAATGGCTTCTACATGGTTATTTTAAATACGCTTATTCATTCATTCTGTTTTGTAAGTTTACCTTATGTGCTTACTTAGAGTTTATGTTATCAAGTTCGTCAAGAATTAAGCAAGTGTTGGCCAGATCTAGCTAATGAATTTCCAAAAGGATTTATTGTAAGAGTGTGAAGTACATATCGTCAGTGAGTTTTAAATTTACAACCGATTTGTATTTCTCACTACTTTCTATCTGATCTGATATATAGAGGAGTTGCAAGGGTAATCAAATTATTAAAGTAATAACGGTTATGAGACGAATATTTCTCCTATAACTCAAATTTGTTTTATGTGTCATTGGTTCATTTCATCAATGACCGAGGTGGCCTTTCCCATCTTTATGTCTTTTTTGAGTGTTTCCGCCGCTTTAATCACCGAGGTATATGTTATAGTCTTACAAAAAGAGATTGCAAGACTTCAGACTGTTTAACCAGTTGTAAATACCATATGTTGTGTTTGGAATCTTTGATATCCCATCCTAGGTTGGGTTGTCTCTAAAATAACCGTTAAATCATGTTTGTTTTCCTTTTATTCTAAGTTTGGATAAGGATAACATAATCTTCCTTAATATTTGCAGGCTAAAAAAGTAAGGTTTCACTATTCTCCAAAATATCTAGGATATCAGAATCCTAACCTAGAATAGTCGGTTATTTTTCCTTTAAAATAGTTAATTATCTTAAATTTTTCACTTGACCCATTTTAAACGTTTTTTTTTTTTTTTTTAAATTTTCCAATATTTTCTTTTATAAACTTATTTAATAATAAGTAATTCAAATCTTTTCTAGTATAATGACAAACAAAATATAACATACACTTATACGAGATTTGATGGTATAACAAACATAATTTTTGCTAAACTATTTTATGATAATCCTAATTAAGTTAGAGAAAACTCTAACCTGGTTAAGTTTTATGTTGTTAAAGTAGCCAAACACGGCCATAAAGTTTCAGTGAACAAGTTATGGGATGTTAAGCATGAGGTAATGATCATTTTAGTCTCCCCTCACTATATATAAAGATAGATAGATCTTTCATGGAATTAATGTGGACATATAGGACTGTATTTCAGTGCTAAAGTAGATAAAATCAAGAATGAGAACAAAAGCCCGAAGATGTAGCTTAGGTATGTTTAACCATATTTTGAAATTTGAAATTGATTTTTCTTTATGAGTTTTGGGAAGAATCTATGAATAATTGATTGTTAATGAATAACTACTTTCAGTGGTCTAAATACTTGCCCTCTTCCGTAGGATACCTTTGTAATTTTTAGTGGGTTGGTGGATTAGTTTAGAGATTGAAATGTTTCAGACCTTTAGAGAAATATAGAAACCAACCCTTGCATATTTGGTTAAGGATTTTTTAATGTTCCAACTTCTATTACTTTCGAGTTACGTTGCTTTAGAATGTCTCATAAATATATTTATAGTCAGAATTTTTTCATAACAGCTAAAGTAACTTCCGTCAACAAGGTTGGAGCTATCAGAATTTGCTTCACAATGATCAATTGGGTACAAAGACCTCAAGGTATTTGTATATTTTCTGAATGTGTAGCATTATAGTCTTGCTCCATACATTTTAACGACGGGAGTGAAAGAATCTTTATGCATAACAAAATTGATAAGATTTTTGGATTAATGATAGAAGTTTCTGATTCAAAACTTCATTGTGATTGTTGATTATGACGATGATGGAAATAATAATCCATAAACTCTTCTGCAGATGTTTGGTTGTTCTTCAAAAGAGGTTAACATTCCAGAAACTGGCATGATTTACTTCATAGATATTCTTTTCCATGTTCCTTTAAAATGCTTACCGTGTTTGGTTGTTTTTTGAGAACTTATAAATAATCTAAATTTGTACATTATGTTTAGCGTGGATCCAAGAGTGATGCAACGACGAATTCTATTTTACTCATTTTCATGTGTGTTTTCTATGTATCCAGATGACAATTAAAATGTTTAAAAGGATAAAAAAAGATTTGTTCTTGACTTGGTAATGCTACTACTGTAGACTGAATTAAGTCATATAACTAAATAGACTCAAGTATCAATAAATGCATCAAGAGAGAGTATACCTAAAAGAGTGTGAAAGAGAATCAAAATATAAAGTGATTAGCCATCCTTATCAATTCATGATGCTCTTGGGAATATTGTTTGAGCACTTCATTCAATTCACTTTGAAATCAAAGTCTTGAACAAGAAAGTATCACGATAAAGATAACAAGAATAAGCCACCGTTTGGCAAAAAGATAAATGAGTAATTTCTAATAAGAAAGAAATGTTATATCGTCATGCATATATAACCATCTAACCACCAATCCCATCACTACAACTAGTCCAACTCCACTAGTATTACAAGAAACCATACAACCACAGTTTTTGAGTATCAAGTTTCTTAAGATAATCCCTACGCTAAAGGAAACATATATAAACAACCCTCATATAAAATTATAATAAATTCCGACACCATGTACATTCAAATATGTTTCCCTAATTGTCGATTTTGTCCTAATACCTCTTTCTACCCGTACTACTGATGCTTTATTCATTTGTTAGTGTATTACGAACTTGTATTTTGAACTCGATAACTAGGGCAACATAAAAATGAACTCACATAGATTGGAGTTGGGCGTATAAAATATTTATCTTAAATCACTTGCATTTGGTTTGTTGAATGATCAAATTATATATAGTTCACACTTACATATTGTATTTTGGCAATATAGGCTTCTATTGCTTTTGCAACATTTATATTATAATTAAAAATCAACGGTCTCAAAGATCCTAGATTATAAATCAACAATCAGTTGCTTCATGCTTATGCAGAAAAAGCATTTCAATAACAGAAGTTATAGAATTATAAGCAAATGTATTGACGTGACTACAAGTTTATTCAAACATTAACTTAGTACAATTTCATCCTAAATAAATGACATGAGAAAAAAGCACTACAGTAAAAAAAAAAAAAAAAGACATGCAACAATGAATGTAACCATGATATCTCTTCGACACACTTATAGCTCTTGAAGATGAGGCTTGTTCGAAGGGGAAAATGTAAAAATACCACAGATGCACCAAAAATCATGAAGTTTACAATCACATTGTTTGCATAAACAAGAATTATTTCTTGAACTAAGACCTAAAAATTATAACAAAAAGTAGTTCCTTTCTTCGATTCTTGATATGCAATTGTAGCTCATTTTCTTTTATCTGATGTTGCACTTCTTTTCTCCTTCTCTTATTGTAATACCCCAATATTCGGCAGTGGTTGGCCGAATGGAATATAAGTAATGGTTTGTCCTTTCCTAATGTAGCGCCCCCAAAGCTAGCAGCTGACTGATCTAAGAGATTAACTAAATAAAGAGGCACTAAGGATCCAAATCAACATTCACCAATTCCTAATCCATTCATCCAACCCCCCTGCAAGTCTGAGCAGACCCAGCTATAATTCACTAGACAACCACCAACATACTCAATTACAACCACCTAATGTAGTATCTCATGAATCAATAACATCGCAGCTTGCATCACAGCTCATTTAACCTGTAATACCCTGTATTTTTATTCACCTTTTTTGGGTCGGGTTTTAACCTATAGATAATTACATTGTTAATTTGGGTTGTTGTTGAGTCACTTATTTTTCCTTATCATAAGTTATGACACTTGAGTAAATATTTATAAATCCATAAAAATCCTTTTCCTATCATTTAGTTAAAATGTATGATGGAAATAGTCAACTAACTATGTTTTGACAAGTAAATAAATTGGATAAAAATCAAAGGACATTTAAATTAAAATAACTAGAATGTGGTATTATTATTATTATTATTATTTTTTTTTATTATTATTATTATAAAAGGACGCCGCAAGGCATTTATTATAACTCAATATCAAAATCGACATTACGGAGATGGTGGGCAACCTAGCAACAAGTCGGGCTACACCTTTTGAATAATGATCCCTAACCTATGAAAAGAGAATTGCCCATATTGAAATTGGCATCATGTTGAGCCATGCACCTTATTCGCTTCAAAAAAATTACAAATCCGAACAAGTTCACCAAAGGTGGAAAAGGCTAGTACCCCAAACCCATAACCGAGTGAAGTGCAACACTCAAGTATTTATTGTTCTTACGGGTAATACCGGGCAGAAATGGCATGACACTCGATAAAGTTGCGAGTACGTGCACTAGTGAAGGAAACTCCAGCTGACGCCAAGGCAAACATCCCTACCGTCTTCCCAATTATAAGCCATGATATCACCGGGCGAAATTCTTGCCATTTATTATTATTATTATTATTATGATAGTATTATTATTGTCATTAGTGTGTATAAAAGAGTAAAAGAAAGGGAGAGTTATTAAAAAATGAGAAGGAGTTTGAGGTTGGGTTTTCTTTAGGGAAAAAAAAACTATGGAGAACCAATAGGAGGTTGTAGCTAAAAACGTAGAATGCTAGACCCTTTCTCTTTTGGTGTTTTCTTCATGTGTTTTCTTGTATGATTTTGTATTGTTAGGTTTCAGAAATTTATTCACATAACTATGTATACTAGATGGATGATCAGGTTGGTTCGTGTGATATATAACATGATTTGATTCTACTGGTTAAAATTTGAGAATAATCCACCGTAAGTTCACCGTTGAATATTTCTTGTAATTTGGATAATAGTTTCTGAAATTCTGGACAATTTTGTTTTGCTGTGGTTTTGATGTTCTTAGGCAATCTTAATAATTTTATAATGATTTGTGATCTTGACAAAAGTTGTATCCACCTATGCTATCTTTCGTTGTGCTCAATTTCAGGTTATTATGAATTTTTCATGAATTGTTTGGTAATAACATGTAATATGCCCAGTTGTTATGTTGACCTTGTAAAAATCATATCTTTTGTTTAAACCGTTAGTTTTATGTGAAATTTGGATATATGATATATAAACATATCAGAATGTTCACCTAATATTTGAAGACAATCGGAGTTATTATTATGAAACACCTTAAAATAAAATTCTATAGATTAGTTTTCTTAAATGGTTAAAAGAATTACATCGTTAGTTGGATTGTGAAGTTATGAATTGTTGATGAAGTGGTTTGGAATATCAAAATGTATTTTGTATGATAAAATAATTTTATAAATAATTTGATACGTTTAGATGGTGGTGCCCGTACCGAGGATATACAGATAGGTGGGTCACGACCCAAGGATACTCGTGCAACGGTAGTGTGAATTTATAAATGAATGTATATAGTTGTTTGAATGGCGGTGCCCGTACCGAGGATATACGGATAGGTGGGGCACGACCCAAGGATACTCGTGCAACGGTAGTGTGAATTTATAAATGAATGGATATAGTTGTTTGAATGGCGGTGCCCGTATCGAGGATACACAGATAGGTGGGGCACGACCCAAGGATACTCGTGCAAGTGAGGTTCGCGATCCCGTTCCGAGGATACACGGATAGGCGGGGCATGAACCGAGGATACTCGTGCATTTAAGAGAATTTGATAGATTGTGAGTTTAGTTGATGAATATACATATATTTAAATCATTGAAGTTGCGCCGTATACTCTTGTTGCACATATCATTTTTGATTGATTGGCATGTTTAAATATATTTTGAGAAAGGGAATACATTCTATTGAGCTGTCATCTCACCCCAATTGACATTCCTTGCAGATTTATGGAAGCTGGAAATGTAAGATATAAATGAGTAGCTTAGTGATTGCATTGTTTTCTTGTATTGCTTGAAGTGTAAACTGAAATAATAAAAAAATGTTTAGTTTAAAATGTTTTGAACGATGTTTAATGTATTCATATGCTTCAATTCATGTATAAAAGTTTCAATTATGTTCGGTATAAAAGTAGTAGCAAGAATAAATGTATGTGTAAGCCTCGTTCCGACTCATAACACTTTGAGTTCGTATCTCCATATGGGTTTAACCCTGGTCCGGAACTTGGGGTGTTACATAACCCACCAACATACACAACAACCATTAACCTCTTCATTACAATTCAAAATTCAACTTCATATATTCAATTCATACCCATTTATAATTCCATCAACTCAAACATCTTAAATTGTTAACATCCACAATATCATATTCAATCCAGAACTAAAATAAGAATTACTTCAATTGATAACATACTCATGAAATTCAACTTATTGCAGGAGAATTACCTTGGACAGAAATCACAATTCTGTATAACTTCTCATCCTCCATCTCAATCATATCCAGTCGTTTGAATCAATCACTTCTATGAACCCTAATACTAATTTGGGGAAGAGCTTGAAACCCTAATTTCAGTTCACCAACATACAGCCCCAAAACATCGAACTACACTTCAATTAAGAACAAACCGCATCATTAATTCAATCCCCTTAACATCAATTTCACCTTCTAATTCTTCCTTGAATTCTTCTAGAAACCTTAACTTCAATCAATTCATCTCCAATACAAGTTCAGAACTTCAATTGAACCTAAACCCATGATTCTTCATCCCACCACATCTCTAATTTAGACTCTTAAAACTTCAGAACCTAAATTAACTCTATAATCCTAATTCAATTCATCTTTTCTTCATCTTCCAGTGCTAAATCGACTTCCAAAACTTTCATCATTACTCTCGTATCATCTACATACTATGCTGACTAAGATCCACTCGACTAAAATCAAACTCAATCCTTGAATTAAGATTATCGGAAAGGAAAGAGGAAGAACATGGAGGAGCAGAAGAAGAAAGAAGAAACAAGAAGAAAAAGAAGATTTGAAGAAATGATTTTCTTCCATTTACTGCCGAGTTTATCCAAGGGATTTACTTAGGCACCTAGAAAATAATACTGGCAGCTAGGCGGTTTAAAGCAAAATGACGATTTACCCTTCATGCTAATTCAATGATATCTTCTTCTCCGATACACGAGTGACACGTTCTAGTAGTCTATTTCGCATAATTTTTCGAGATCTATCTAGAGATACTAGATTCATATCTAAATCGTTGTTAGATTAATTTCTATTAATTAACGTTCGTGTTAAACTACTCGAGTCATTAGCGGTTAAAACGTCTCTTGACTAGTCTAATGGCGTTGACGAGCTTGAGGGTCCTTACACTTAACACCGAGGCCTTTTCAGCACAATTGGCTCCAGAGTTGGCAGAAAACTCTGCAGTTAAGCGTGCTCGGGCTGGAGAAATCCAAAGATGGGTGACCTCCCGGGAAGTTCCTGCTGGATAACTGAAGCGATGCCCGTTTAAAACCCCACACTGCCGAATAACTGCAGTGGCTAAGTGGGGACAATATCGGTGGAGGGACGGATCATTACACTTATTTCTCTTATGAAACCCAGTAATAGTCCATGATAATCAAAATATATGACATTTAGGTCTTTAATTTTCGTTCCAAATTAGCAACAAATTCTTAAGTTTTCAGTTTTACTGAACAAAAACGCTAAACTAACTGTGAGAATTAGATTATAAACAACATACAAATAGTAAAAGAAATCTTGGGTTTTGAAAAGGGGAAAGAAATAACGTAATTGAGATCTTTACCGTTGAAGCCAATAAATAGAGCTTTGTTTCTAAGCGCCTCTTCTTGATGTGTTTCCAACTTGCTAATGGAGGTTTTCCAAGTGCTACCACTTCTTTTCTTGTTTCACTGTTTCCCACAATGTCAACATTATAAATTAAAAATTAAAAATCTCTACAAATATCATGAAACTAAAATTAAAATAAAAATCAAAAACTAAAATAAAGTTGAATCGTACCTGTTACACAATCAATAATTTGGAGCTCAATTCATTCGAAATAAGCAAAGAAAACAAATTACGGTTGAATCCACACAAACAAAGCTCCCAAAATTTTTGCAACCAAATTCAAAATCATACACAAAAAATTAGTATTTAGCTTCAATGAATCAAACATGCAAAGATCTCTCTGAATTTCGTCTGAAATTATGAAATCGAAAACTGAAAAAAATCAGCCGATCTCTTAATCTGTAAAATCAACCTTTAACCTAAGAAAACGAAGAACAATTGATAGCCAGTTGAAATCAGTTGAAATCGAACTTGCAACGGAGAGGAGGCGGCGGGGTAGTGGTGATGGCCGAGGTGGCAGTGGTGGTGATGCAGAAGGAGAAGGAAAGACAAGACACATAATTCTTTCTCAAATCTGAAAT
Source organism: Papaver armeniacum (assembly GCA_023531295.1). Lineage (NCBI taxonomy): Eukaryota > Viridiplantae > Streptophyta > Magnoliopsida > Ranunculales > Papaveraceae > Papaver > Papaver armeniacum. The sequence goes on along the minus strand of JAJJWW010012886.1, from coordinate 24,786 downwards.
TAAAATGGAAAAGTAGTTCATGAACTTCACTAATCCGAGGAGGGTATTTAGGAAATCATTGACAAAATAGTTTCCTTTTTGATTCCTTGGGGTTATTTGTAAAGTTGCTAAGAGTATTTGTGAAGTTCCATCGAAAAAAGGGTATTTATTCAATTTCCACGAACAATAACACATAGCGCTACACAGACCGAATGAGCACCCGATTGAAATCCGCCTGCACATCCAACAGGCAGGATGGTAGCGCTTCTAGCATCTAGATCTGTGGGGGAAAATGAGCCCCACCGCCAGGGGCGAAATTACCTATAGACTTGGGCTGGCTTAAGCAAGCCCAAAGTCCAGGAAAACTCAAACTTTTACCATGGTTACAAGTTTGACTAAAAAAATTCATGCCTAAAAAATAGGCTTAAGCCACCCCCACCGATCCAATTAGTTTTCAAGCCACCCAATATTTATTTTCCAGCTCCGCCACTGCCCACCGCTTGTCTCGTACTCTCGGTCGGGATTTAATGTCATGACTCCAAATCAGGTACCTCTATCATTTGAACCGTTTTTTTTTTTTGGACTACTAAAAAAATGGAGGGGACTACTCTTTCGATACTAAGGCCCAAGGCCCACCTTAACATTGCGGAGAGTTAAAAAAAATACTCACGGATAGTACAGACAGAAATGATACTTTCTTTCTTTAAAATTTGAATTGGAAGAAAAAGGAGGAAGAAGGGGGAACTAATAATCACAGATCTCATTTTTCTTAGTCATCAACTATTATTAAGGATTTTAATCTTCACTGAATTTTACCAAGAAGTGTTTCAAAGACGATCTCGATTCCAATGGATGAAGAAAACGCATTAGAAACCCTAGATGTTGGTTCTACGGTGTATGATTGGGAAAATGAGTTAGTATCTGATACAGCCGGTTTACTGGACTCGTTTCATTGTATGCCTGGTTCCAGTTTGGTTCCTTCTGGGTTTTCAAATTTCAACTCTATGGGTAAGTATTTTCGTCACTTTGATTTCCCGTCTTTCATGTTTGCTTGAAGGTTTATAAGATTTGGGGGTTTTAGATTTTTAGGTTTTCGAATTTCAATTTTTCTGACTGTGTTAAATTTGAGGGAGTTTGATGAATTGGGGGTTTTAGATTTTAGGGTTTTCAAATGTTTATTTTCTTGATTGTGTTAATTTCGAGGAGTTTGAGGAATCGGGGATTTTGTTAATTTGTTCTAATTTTGTTTCTTATAGAGGATTTTGTGGTACCGCCGGAATTCCTTACCTGCAAGAATTGTTCAACTGAGATTGAAGTTCCTTACATTCAGGTAAGGAAGAACTAATTTTAAGATTGTAGATTATAATTTTCATACTGTTCTATGTGTGTGAATTTATGTAATTTTAGGTTGATGTATTTGTTGTAGAAAAAATCGACGGCTATGTTTGAAAAGAAGATAAAAGAATTGACTAGCCAGTGCCAGATGAAGACTAATGAGTACTACGAAGCTTCGATGTCGCTTACAGCTGCCAATGAGCAGTTGGAGAAGGTTCGAACCGAGCTTGATGGCAAGATGATTGAACTCCATGCTCTTGGTAAAATTACATACAAAATTTTGTGTATGAGATATATTAGACTTAATGTACTTTTCGTGTCTGGGGAAATGGGCAGCTTATTATGAGTCTTTTTGTATCTGTAGATAAAACCATGGAAAAACAAGCAGCGGAGTTGAATGATGTTTCTTGTGTATATGAATGTGATAAGAAGTATTGGGTTGTAGCTATTAATGACTTGGAAAGAAAAATCAAGGTACAACATTTGATTCCATGATTATATACAAATAAATTCCCGTCCTTAAATGAAATACCACATTAGAATTCACTTTGATTTTCTTGTGCAGATTATGAAAACAGAGCAGTCACAGGTGTCTCATGAAGCCCATGAATGTGCTAATTCGATTCCTGATTTAAATCAAATGGTGTCTGCTGTTCAAGCATTGGGTAAGCTTTAGCTCAGCTCCAATTGATCTGCAGATTTGGTATAGTACTATAATGTGCTGCATCTCATTGAATTGTTGTTATTTATTTATTTGTGTAGTTGTGGAATGTGATGATCTCAAAAGCAAGTACTTGGAGGAACAAACAATGAGAAAGAAACTGTATAACCAACTTCAGGAATCTAAAATTGAGCCAGGTCCTGCAAAGAAGCAAGTCGACAATGTTGAGCTTCAAAAGTTGAAAACAATGGTATGAAAAGCAATTGATGATTCCGATGTTTCTTGAGTTTTAGTGGTTGAGTTGCTGTATAAGCTTGTTACTTACTTCTTTCTTGTTTCTACCTATCCTTCAGCTTGATAAAATAAAGCAAGAGTCTAGATTTAAAGACGAGTCCTTAATAAAGTTAGAAGATAACTTACAAAACTTGGAAATTAAAGCGAGAACCAAGGATCAGCTGTGCAAAAGCCAACTGGAAAATGTTAAACAGCTAGAAGGACAATTAGATTCAAAGATGGCGGTGCACAAACAATCTGAGAAACAAGTTTTGCAACTTAATGAGAAATTGAAGAGCAGAGAACAAATTTGCAGCGGTCTTCAACACAAGGTCAAAGAGCTTGAAAGTAAACTGAAAGAAGGGGAACACATGGAGTCTTCGGCACTACAACAGAAGGTTTGTTCTGTACACATTTAATTTTTCTGCCACAAATAATAACGCCATATATTCTTCTAGTTAGATATTTCTCTTAACTTGATAACTATATCGTATCATATCAATCACAATTCAGGGTGCTAATATATTGCATTAATGGACTTCATAGAATTGATACGGTTAGTTTTATGTTGTTTGCTGTGCACAGATTAAGGTGCTTGAAATCAAACTGAAAGAGAAAGCTCAGCAGCAATCTGACCCTGTGGACCTTCAACAAAAGGTTTGTTGATTCTGTGTCCTCAACAAAAGCTATTTCGTGAAGACATGAAAAGTTAGGTGGAGCGAGGCTACACTAAGTTAGTATGCCATGTGAAATTCGTCCATCTGAAAATTTTGTTACTGTACAGGTTAGGGAGCTCGAAAACAGGCTGAAGGAAGCAACGCAAAAGCAGGCTGAGTCTGTGATTCTTCAACAAAAGGTTTGTTGCAACTAAACAAGGCTTTAATTTGTTTTCGTTGAAACTGAAAATCTAGATTCTAAACGCTGCCATGTTACATAGGTGAAGGAGCTCGAAAACAAGCTCAAAGATCAAGAACAGAATGCGGATTCAGCACTTCTTCATCAAAAGGTGTTCTTATTGAAAACCAATTTTTTATTCTCTGCTATTGTTTGTTTGATTATGCCGCTGCTATAAACAATTTTTCGGCTTACACAAATGTTGTGTGCAGTATATGATGAAGAAAAACATTTGTTGGAATTTCTAACTTCTTTTGTGCATGCTATGTCAGAATAAGGAGCTTGAAGTAAAACTAAGAGAGCGAGAACAACAATTAAAGTCGATGCCCCAACTGTCACATTCTTCTAATTTCGAGGAATATGTGAGTGAAAGCGGAAACCAGTTGAAGGTAAGAAGGAAAAGAAAACTTAGTGACGGTCCATCCAGTTCTTTGGTCGAGAAGAATATAAGGCCTGTGGAAGCGAAGAAAGCTAGGCTACTTCCAGTAGATCCTAAAGCATTGGCAAGAGTTGCAAGAACTGCAAAAACAGGGAATGTTTCTCGACTTTCATCACATAACAAGAAGGATCCTATCAAAGAACGAGATAAGACAAGAGGGTAATCTAGATAGTATCTGTAATTTCGTTCAACCAACAATGGTGTGTGAGTGTGTGTGTTAGACCTTGTAATCTAATTTCAGTTGATCTTACATCACTATAGTCGTGTATAGTTCAGATAAAAACACAGAAATGGTAACCATATTATGAAGCGAAAATGGCTTCATCAGAAGAACAGTACAATATCATGCAAGTCCAAATCAAGATAACCAATCAAGGCTTAGGAATTTGGTGCTCATTTCTCTGGCTGCTTGTCGACTGAAGCAGCAGCACTAGGAAGATCGAGTCCGCTAGGAATCTTTCCAGGATAGTTGGTAACTGAAGTATCCGACCCTATCAAACTACAAATTCAGAAGGGAAGAAAAAAGGATTCAGCATCATGAAAAAAATACACAAGGAGTGCCAACAACAGGTCATTCCCTCCGGTAATAAGCCAGACAAAGTAGAGCAGAGGAGCGAACATGCTTACCCATTATCAACGATCACCACAGAACGAAGCTCGCAATTAGCAAAGCTGTAAACATAGAGTACAAACACCAAAAATGTCAATGCTAAAACTTGAAAGAAACGTCTTGACAGGAAAATGTTGAGGCCAAAAGTGCAATTTATGTTCTAGAAATAGGGAGATCCAATAACACTTACCTATTGCGGATTTCTTTCTGCACCATTGGGTGGCAGTCATCTCCAAATGCACTGAGGGTCTGAAGCAAGAATGCGCTATGGGTGACGACTGCAATCTCTTTTTCTTTACGAGTCCACAGCCTAGATAAGATATTAGATTTTGCTATTCTTAGAAATTACTTTCCTATAAAATTCTCAACAATCCTTAACTTGAAAGTGGGATAATTTTTTTTTTACCAATTGATAAATTTCATTCCCCTGGCAGCAACGGCTTTTCTCGACTCTCTTACATCAGCCTCCCACAAAACATCCTCTTCATCTTCTATCTGCAGCAAACACGCAACATATATGTTTACAGCTAACTGCAAAGCAAATAATACGCAAACTGTGTGACGATGGGATCCTATAGAGCATCATGAGATACTTGCCAGTGAGAAATCGACCGCAGGAAAGATGGTCCGATATTCGGATATACTTCTCCTCCTATCACATGGGTGAACACCCTGTAGTAAGAATTTCAAGTTAGAAATCAATCCCTCAATTGTTCAAAGAAATTAACTAAGATTAAGAACAAGAAGAAATCTCTATAGATATGTTGTTATTTTCCCTGGGCACCCGTTTGGGATCCAAAGCTAAAATGATGATCTCCTCACAACTGGCACAAATTCAAGCTTCAAGTTACAAGACATTACCATTTGTTCTCGACAAAGCTCCAGTGCTAGAAATGGTGGGGTATTGAAGCTTGAAATTGCAGAACGATTACTATATTTTGCATTTGCCACCATTAGTGGTGTGACATCCGTCCCATCCGCGTATCCTCCAGGACCAAATGATCCAACAGCTGTTTGCAAGGTCCTGAAATATGCAATTCCAAATAGCCGCCATAATCTAATTAGGAGATACTAACACAGCAATACACCATCCGGAATAGACAGAAGCCATGAAAATGAGTACCTTAGTAACGGAGACACGACGACTAATTCAACCTTCTTATCAAGTCCACATTCATGAACATGCTTATGCAAGTTATCAACCTGTAATATAGTCAATTGAGAAGCTAAGATTTACACTTGAAATTTATTCTGTTAATAAATGAAGCAATTACCTGCTCCCATCCAAGAGAGGTAAGTTGAGAATCAAAGAATTCTTCAGATTTGTAAGCTCTGAAATCCTTTTCTCCTTCAACATTGTGAACTCCTTGGGCATGCCTCACCTGATGTACAGTTTAATACGATGACTGATGCATTTAAACTGGTGAGAAGAATCCAATTCAATATAAATGGAGAAGAAACCATCAATTCAAAATTCAATACCAGATGCAAAGTCTTCGTACGGTGCAACGGAAAGAGAGTTGTAGTTGCCGAGCTATCCATATCTTCCAGCAAAAAAAAATTAAGGTCCAAGAACCAAGAGATCAAATCTCCAAAAAGAAAAGCCTAGATCAAATTACCCTGTTGATTGACTATCAAATCTCAAAATTGATAATTTTGCAATAACCTTTTGAGAGATCCAAGAAAATCAAGAAAAGATCGCTAGCTAGCTTTTTCTTACAGTCCCAGCTGATTCGGGTGCTTTAAATTTCCTAGTGGTGGTGGTGGTGGCCGGCCTGGCATCGGCATATTAAAAAATTAGTAAAGGCATTTAAGAATTGAAATTACAAAATTGTTTTTATATGAGCATCTTTCTTGAAGGACAATATTTTAGTGGTTAGCATTTATGGGTCACATTCTATCCAATATTTTAGTGGTTAGTGCCAGAATTTTTTAAGGACCGGTGGGAAACCTAAACTGCTTTAAATTTTTTGAAGTACACAACAATATTATATGACAATCCCTCTTTTAGAGCAACTGCTGTGGTGCGAGTATAACCAATGACCAAAAAAAAAAACTAAAATTTTGGGTTTAATTAAGGTGTGTGGCCTTCGGGGCGGAAAGTAAATTTGGTGGAGCGTGGATTATACGTTAGTGTGGGGCGTGGTATACGTTCACTTTGGTTGTGGGCGCGTGAATTATACGTTCGCCTAAGGGGTGATTTAAATTTTAAAAAATTAAAAAAAAAAAAAAAAAAACAATGGGGCGGTGGTATAAACCACGCCCCATTCAAAAACTTAAAGATTGATGGGCGGAGGTATTAACCCCGCCCCATTCAAAATTTAAAAAAAAAAAAAAAAAAAAAAGGAAGAGGCGTTGAGTATCGTTCGTCACCAGTGGGGCGTTGAAAGATCGTTACACTGGTGTGGGGCGTACATTATATACCCGCTTGGTGGTGGGCGAGCATTATATCACCGCCGACTATATTTGGAGTTTAGTCTTTGGTCCCACCAAATATCCTCGCCCACTGCTCATTTAGTCTCGATTTGGTCGATGGTCCGTCCCACTACGCCTGGTCCAGAGACCAAATAAATGGGTTTAGTCGCCCACTGCAGTTGCTCTTACTTGTGCCAGAATTCGATTCTCAGTTTCTCACTAGTAGGAAAATTAGTGAAACTTAACTTAAACAACCATTTTTCTCTGTAGATAGGGTCGGAGTCAAGACGAGGTCCATTGAAGCATGTTGGCATAATAAATTGGGGTTTAGGCAAGACCTGCTAAGATACTGGGGTTGCTCTGCCCCATGGACAGACCTATATCTATCTGGTATAAAAAAAAAAACAAAAAAGATTATGTGCTAGTTTAATGAAAGAGTCGACTAAGGAGCAAAACATGAATGAAAGAGCAAATTTGCTCACTTGTTTTCTAAGATTTACATAGAAGTTTTTAAGAGCTAATTGACATTTGTCTTTAATTGGCTTCCGCTCCAAATGTACTTCCTCCACAAACATTTTGTCGGCATTCTGCCTTCTTTCCTTCTTTCTTTGACCCACGGATAGAGAAAATTAGTTTTGATTTCAGATACTTGATGCTCTTAAATTCTCTTGACAAACTTGAAAAAACATGTTGGGAATTCGGTTTCTTTTTGCTTTCCACCGAAAACATGCAAGTATGTTTTCTTTTCTTTTTTTATTACTACTTAGAACCGATGTCTTCTTTCGTGTGCTGTTTGTTTCGATCGCCTCCAATTCCACTTATTGCTCAAGAGGATATTTAACTCGATAGTTAGTTAGGAATTACTCCCCCGTTCTTAAATAATAGGCAGGTTTCTATAAATAAATGTTTCAAAAAAATAGGTTGGTTTCCTAATTGGGAAAGTCCAATGTTACTTTAGTTTTCTGGGACAATTTTTCTCTTAACTTCTTTTGATGATAAGTGTCATGGGGATCATTTCACTTTACTTCTTTTATTGACAAGTGTGATGGGGACCATTTCACTTCACTTCTTTTATTGACAAGTGTCATGAGAACCACTTTCATGATTAGTTCTCTTAATTTCCTTAATTTTCTCAAAAAAACAAAACCAGCCTATTAAAAAAGAACGAGGGAGTAGATTCTAAGAGCAACTGCAATCACGCGATCATAACCAAAGATAGAAAACAAAAAAAAAGATCAAAATTTGGTTCAGTCCGTGGTGTCACGCTAGGGTGGAAGAGCAAATTTGGTTGAGCGCACATAAAATGTTCGTCTCAAGCTTGGGCGGAGGTATAAAGATCGTTTGAGCTGGGCGTAGATTATATTAACACATGTCGTGAGGCGCATGTTTTATTAACGTTTGTTGTGTTGCGGGTGTATAATCAATGTTCGAGTGAGAGGCGAAGATACGTGTATCAAACGAACTTATAAAGTTCGCCTCACTACACCTACACCGTGCGGAACATACGTGTTACCGACTTACTAAGTTAGGCTATAAATAGCCAGTTCCCTTTCCCTTTATGTATGTAGCTTTGTAACAAAACTGAGAAGTGAGAAGTAATAAGAGATATGATGGAACACGTACAGTTCCATACCCTTCTCCTCTGGTCCCTTTTTTACCTGCTTAATTTAATTAAGCTAGTTCATTAATTTAGTGCGCAACGTAATGCTTGATAGATTTTGTAAGATCTACATTTCTGCAGTACGGTTTGATCAATAGAATTGATATAAAAGAAGATAATTGATTTACAGGACTCGACTGGTTTATATACTCAAAACACTCTAAACACAGACCGACACTTGCACGTACTGTTGGCACGGTTACATCTCTTTCACACACTTTGACTCTTACACACAGTCATGCTATTACCGCCCCTCAAGCGCAAGTAGGCGTAGCCAACTTGCGATTGTATACACGTTGACTCTCACACACAATGATGCTTAGGAAGTGAAATTGATGCAGAGACAAAAGTGACAGCAGCAGTGATAGGCTATGCAGTTGAGTGTTGCAGTAGGAAATACCGAAATAGTCACAGTAAATCGTAGTCTTCGATGCAGGGCATAGCAGCAGCTGTCATAGGAAAGCATACATGACGTTGCAGGAAAGAAATGATCAAAAAATTATACCTTGCATTGGAATGATCTGATGTATTGTCATACGCAATCCAGCATGAGTAAAAATTGACCGCAATGGGTCTTCACAAAACTGCAGAGATGTGCCTGGCACAAACAAGACTGAAGTAAGAGTAGCCATAACTGCAAGAAACTTGTATGCCTGGAATGTATGACGATGTTGCTGCCGAACTTGAATCACCAATATTGCTTAGATAAGAAAGACCAAACAAAGTAGCAAATAGAATCATCCTACTAAGAACTGCCAAGCATCCCCAGAAGCAAATATAGAGAACTGGAACTCTAGCCTATAGCTTAACTGCGTTTTATTAAACAAGAAGTTTTATCACATTTTACAATCTCCACTATCAGCAATGTTATCACTTATGCAATCTTCCCACTCAGCTGGACCTTGTCCCATTCAATCACACAATGATAGACCAGAGGGAACAATTGATATGTATTGTGGTAGTCCATGAATTAGGATAAGCATCTTGGAAACCTTGTTCATTGAAATAGATATGAATGTAGCAGGAAACAATTATGACAAATAGGTGCAGAATCACATGATATAGCTATAGTTGGTGCATGTGTAATAACAACAATAGTGGTACTGAACAATTTGAAAACTCTAAACACAGACCATGAAGAACACCTGAGCTAGCTTCAATCAGCATCAAATAGATGTAACAACAGCACCAGTGAAAAATCAAGTTCTGTAACCACCTTGGATTTCCACTTACTCTGACTCAGCCTTAAGAACATGGCTCAAGCAACATATCCCAGAAAGAATTGCAAACCAGCACCAACATAAGAAGCATTGGAAGAAGTAAATATAGCAGTTAGGGGTTGATGCAAAAGTAAAAGACCAGTCCTTATTTAATCTTCCCACTTATTCTTGATGAAGTCACAGCATGTTCGGCTGGACATTGTATTATTGATTCACTTAAAAAACAGCAAACAAGAAAGTAAAGATAAAGAATCACATGCCACATTCACAATTGAATGAAGACTCAACAAAAGAACTCCAACTTGTATACCAGTACCATCACCAAATTCAATTCCATAACATCATCCTCAGCTCCATCATTCACACACACAAGCCAACTCACTCACATTCCACTACTATGAGGACTGTACCAAAGTAACATTGAGAGGAGGAGCTAACCAAAGCAAGATTAAGCACACAGTGGTGCAACAAACAATCAACACACACACGTACCCCAATATTCTACTGAATTTAAGAAGAATCTGTCTCCACTATCCAATGGAACAAAATTAAGCTTCTCTCCAACTAACTGTTGTAGCAGAAATTAGCATGCTCGGATCGAATAGATTCAGGAATCAATACTAGTAGGACTTGATAAAAGAACTAGGTCAAATGCAAACCAAGTTATGATGAAAAACAATTTCTGATGATGAAATTGAATCTTGTTGAGATAGTGTTATAGAAATCGAACGCAATAAATCAAATCTGAAGTAATCAAAAGATAGAATTAGAGATTACCAGCATAGATTCGATTTAAGCAGTTGAGGTAGAAGAATCAAGTTCCAACGAAACACAATTGAAAACCTAAATCGCCAAGAGCTAAAGTGATTTAAACCAAATTCCAGATCTAAGAATCTTGTTTAATTTTGTTTGAAGACGTAGCAGTGAAGCATCAGAATCAAATCTCACTCCACACCGATAACCACCAATATCAAATCTTCAGATGAACTCCATGAATCTTTAAACCAAACCTCCATTGACAACAGGGATCAAACCTTATGTTGCTTGAAATACAGAAACGAAAACCTAATTCAATGTCAATGCATCTTTTAAGAGGGAAACTCGGACGAATCATAACAATGAATTTGATTGTTGAGTTACAAATAGCAGAAAGAATTTGGTGAAGAACAGAGCTTGAAGATGAATTAAAGAATTTAAGATTGAAGCAATTAAGAAGGATTGATACCCCTGAGAATTTCAATTCTCAGGACTGATACCATGATAGATTTTAATGGCATGTAATGTACGAGTGTGAGTGAATATGTGTGGTGTATGTTGTAAGTGTGTGTAATACACGTGAGACTGGCGGTTGCAATTACAAGAGTCGAGTATATCAACTCAGTCAGTCCTGTATTCAAAACAACCTTTCTAATCAAATTCATTTTGAATCTAAAATCGTAAGCAATGCAATGAAAACCAGGTTCTCCGTGTTACTATGGTATCATCGAGGGAAGCCTCACGGCGTCGATCCTAGGCGATTTCTGAACTTTCATCACCACCACCACCATTAATCTCTTCTTCTCTTCTTCCGATCTAAATTTTCGATGATTCATGGAGGTTTTGGTAGAAATTAGGTTTTAGTTTGATACTTGCGCGTCAACAATATGAATCAAGCGTGATTCTCGGATCGAAATTTGGTTTATCTAGTATGTGCTCTTGGCGATTCTCGTGTACAATCTGAATTCAATTGGTTTTTGACTTTAATTTGGATTTCGGTTGGTTCTCGCTTCTTCAATCTCAACTCGGTAAATCGAATCTATCTTTAATAATCTCAATTTTTATCTCTAGATTACTTCAAATCTGATTTCATGTGTTCAATTGCTACATCATATCTCAATAATATTCAATTTCCTCTTCATAATTTGTCTTCACCATAATTAGTTTCATCTAATTTCTTAATTAAGATTTACTGTTCTTGATTCCTGGTGCTATTTGAGTCTGAGCATGTTAGAGTCTACCACAAGTGTGCTGGTTAGATGACAGCTTAAAGTTGTTCCACTAAATAGATTCAGTAAAAGTTTGAGATTATTGTTGGTGAATTTTGCTGCACAAATCTAGTGCTTAAATTGCTCATATTCATACTCATGACTCAATTCTTGCTTCAAGACTGTCCTCACTTGCGTGGTGTTAAAAATCTTGCGTTGTTTTCAATGGTGGAGCCGAGAGTGCAGAGTGGTATTTGGACTTGGTTTGGTACCGATTTAGAGGTTGGAGTTCTATTGTTGAGTCTCCATTCAATTGAATGTAACTGTGATCCTTTATCTTTACTTTCTTGTTTGCAACTTTTAATTCATGAATAATACACATCCAAATGAGATCTTGCTTGTGAATATGTCATTTGAATAAGTGGAAGATTGAATAAGTAACTCTTAGTTCTTGTTTGTTGGAAGGATGTATTGGGTTTTGTAGTCCGTGCGCTTCTATGGTTGTGCTGGTTTGTGCCGAATTATTATTCTTCGGGTTCAATAGCCATCTCAAGTCCCATCTAGTGCCACTTCCCATCTAGTCCCATATCAACTGCAACACCTAGTGCATCAACTATCAATGCTGCTGCTATCATATTTTCTGGCCACTTACTACACCTGCATCAACCATTGCAATATTCAACGCTTAATACTCCTTATGGTTACCACTTTACGCTACATTAGTACTGCTGCATGCTTTATCTAAATACTACACCCGCCTACATAATTTGGGTCTTCCCTTGTCTTGTGCTTGATGTTGTTTTGGTCCTTGTCAAAGTGGTGCTTCTTCTTCACGT
>JAJJWW010012886.1:0-7500 GCA_023531295.1 Papaver armeniacum | reverse complement strand
TCCATTCTCAGGTTGTTGACTGTACTTATTCTCATGAAGTCTGGACTCGATTGGAGAACAATTACAACGCTACAACTAGATCTCGTCTTATGCAGTTGAAAACTGATTTGATCAAACTCAAGAAAGGCTCGGATTCAATGCATACATACTTGAACAAAGCTAGATCGATTGCTTATCAATTATCTCAAATTGATCGTCCACTATCTCGATGAGGATCTTGTGTTTCATATCCTCGCAAGGCTTACCTCAAGAATTCAATTCTTTCAAAACATCTACATTAACACTCAACAACAAGAATTTGAATCCGATTACTTCCTCGGATCTTCAGGTCTTCTCTTGTCGAAGAATCTCGTGTTATTCTTTGAATCACACGCCGATCTCACCACCGCTTACGCCAATGTTGCTCATCCACCTAAACTTCATTATGGTTCAAGTTCTTCAACATCATTTGATACTTCTCCTATGAGCAATGGTTCGGTAATTTTTCACCAAATTACTCTAATTCAAATTGGTCACCTAATTTCTACAATGATGGTTCGAAATACTCGATCCAATTTTGCCCGAGGAAGTTATAATTCTACTAGAGGAGGTCGGTTTAATTCCAATGGTAGATCAAATTTTGGAGGTCGTTCACATTTTGGTGGTAGATTTAACAATGGAGGTCGATCTAATGGAAGATTTGGTAGCGGTTCCTCAAATTTCTTTCCACCTAGGTGAGATATGATTATTATGTGGAGTGTCAACTTTGTCGCAAGCTTGGTCATAAGTCTAATGAATGTAGACACGCATACTCTCGCATTGATTTTCTGCGACTCAAGCTTACAATGCTTCTTATGATGATGGCTATTAAAGTATTCGAGGTATGATGATTTTGGATTTCGAACCCGAGGCATTTGCAGTCTATAATGAAGATCCTACATCATCCTCTACATCCTGGGTACTGGACTGCGGTGCTACTCACCATATCACTTCGATTTGTCCAATTTAAACCTTCATTCGAATATCAAGGCTGCCCAAGTTAAAGTTGGTAATGGATCAGGTTTGCTTATAACTCATATTGGCTCTCTCTGTTTTTTCATTCTAATGATACTACATTAGCTCTTTCAAATGTGCTTCATGTTCCAAGTATCACTAAGAATCTGTTGTCGGTGCTTCATTTGTGAAGGATAATAACTGCTATTTTTGCTTTTATCCTGATCATTTTTGTGTCAAGGATTTGGTCACTCACAAAGAGCTTCTTACTGGACCTGTTAAGAATGGGCTTTATGATCTTCAGTTTCCCATTGCACCTCTCAAGCAAGCTTACTCCACTACCTCAAGTTCAGATGATTGGCACAAGAAATTAGGACATCCAAGATTCAAGACTCTTAAGCATGTATTAGCCTCGATTAAATCTGTTATAGATGATCATCTCGCATACCTCTATTTGTAGTGATTGTCAAATAGCAAAAAGTCATGCTCTACCTTTTCCTTACGTATCTCAAAATAATGTTCATGGTCCTTTAGATCTTATTCATACGGATGTATGGGTCTCCCCAATTTGCTCGTTGAATGGATTTAAGTACTATGTTTCTTTCATTGACTCATTTAGTAGGTTTACTTGGCTTTATCCACTTTCTTACAAATCAAGTGCTACCTACCTTTATCAAATTCAAAACCTATGTTGAGAAACAAATTAATGCTTCTATTAAAATGGTGCAATCATTTGGGGAGGAGAATACGAATGTATCTACTTATCTAGATTCTTGTGGTATTGGTCATAGAGTTTCATGCTCACATGCTCATCAGCAAAATGGGAAAGCAGAAAGGAAACATAGACATATTGTTGAGACTGGTCTTGCTCTTCTTTCACATGCTTCTCTTCCACTTTCTTATTGGTCTTATGCTTTTGAGACAATAAATTTTTGATAAACAGATTGCCTACATCAACACTTGCAGACGCAATCTCCTTTGGAGACTTTGTATCATCTGTGACCAGTTATAATTTTCTCAAAATATTTGGTTGTGCCTGCTATCCTTGTTTAAGATCTTTCAATACACACAAATTGGAGCCAAGGTCATCAAGTGCATCTTTTTGGGTTCACAGTGCTATGCACAAGGGTTATAGGTGTTTTAATCCATTAACAAATAAGATCATTATATCTAGACATGTTGTTTTTTTGAACATGAATTTCCATATTCTTCTTTCTTTGGTGCTTCTTCATCAATGTCTAGTTCCACTCAAGATGCAACTTTATCTACAATGTCTGCTTTCTCCAATAATTTCTAATGACCGATCCTTCATCCTGAAATTTCATTGCCTTCCCAGCGCTTCTATAAATAATGATCAAAGTACTACGTATATAGCTTCACCATCTTCTTTGGTTCCACCCGATTCAAAATGTTCATTCTATGAAGATCGAGAGGTAAAAGTGGAATCACTAAGCCTAAAGTTTTTGCAGTTGATGTTCAATCATTAATGAAGATATTACGGTGCCTACTTCCTTTACTCGTGGCTAACAAAATTCCAGCTGGAGACTTTCTATGTGTGATGAAATTACTTCTTTCTACAAAATGGCACATGGATTCTTGTTCCTTATGATCCTTCTTTGAATATTATAGAAATCAGTAAATGGGTTTTCGGGGTTAAAAGAAAATCGAGATGGTTCCATTGAAAGATTAAAAGCAAGATTGGTTGCCAAAGGTTATACTCGGGTTGAAGGAATTGATTTTCAAGAGACCTTTAGTCCCGTTGTTAAGCCAACTACGATTAGAATGATGCTCTCCATTTGTCTTTACAAAGGATGGACTATAAAGCAATTAGATGTTAAGAATGCTTTCTTACATGGATATCTTTTACGAGGATGTATACATGTGTCAACCTCCGTTTTTCAAGATAAGGAATTTCCCAATCATGTTTGCAAGCTAAAGAGGTCATTGTATGGCTTAAAGCAAGCCCCTAGGGCATGGTTTGACAGGCTCAGTCAATTTCTGTTGCACTCTGGTTTTACTGCCTCCAAAACAGATACTTCACTGTTTTTCAAGGTTACTGCCACTACAACTTTGTATGTACTGATCTATGTAGATGATATATTGGTCACTGGTAGTTCTCCTTCAGATATTGCTTCTCTCATTAAAAAGTTTGAGCTCTGAATTTGCTATTAAGGACTTGGGGGATCTGCATTTCTTTCTTGGTATTCAAGCGACACATAATGCCACTGGTGTTCATCTTTCTCAGGAACAATATGTGAGTAATCTGCTTCAGAAGACAAAAATGGATAATTGTCAGCCGTGTGCAACTCCTATATATCTGCTGTTTTGATTCTAAGTCTCCACCTTTAGAGGATCCTGTAGGGCCTGTATACAAAGAGGAGCTTTGCGATGCTACTATTACACGACCTGACATAGCATATCCGTGAATAAAGCCTCGCCGCCTTATGTCTTCTCCTACTGAGGCTCATTGGTCCTGGAGTTAAACGAATCTTGCGTTATTTAAAGGGTACTCTGTCATATGGCCTTCAATTTAAGAAATCTTCTAGTTTGCGACTTCAAGCATTCTCTCGATGCTGATTGGGCTGGTGATCCCATTGAATGACGATCAACAAGTGGAATGGCAATTTATATGGGTCCTAATCTAATATCTTGGTGTTCTCATAATGAAAACTGTCTCCAAGTCTAGTCTGGTAAGCTTTGAATATCGTGCGATTCTTTGATGCTACATCGAGCTGCTATGGATTCAATCCTTGATGACCTAATTGCATTTCTCTTCTCCTAGAGTTCCAGTTCTACGGTGTGACAATTTAGGAGCAACATATCTCATCATAAACCCAATCTTTCATCAACTGGATGAAACATATCGAAATTGCATTTCACTTTGTCGGAATGGTTGCTAGTAAGCAATTGTCTGTCGGGGTATATAAGCACTCATGATCGGTTAGCGGACATTTTGACCAAAAGCTTATCTACTAAAAAGTTTGCTTTGTTTCGATCCAAGCTCGGTGTCTCTCCAAAGACCACTGGACTTGCGGGGGTGTTAGAGAATCACCCGATCAAAGTAAAAATACGGAAGTCGCAGAGTCCTTGTGTTGAAAGATATTTGTAATGTCGGTTGTTACTACTGAGTGTACGTTAGTCAGTTAGTGTACGTTAGTTAGTGAAGTGCACGTTAGTCATACAGCCTGTAATGTCAGGTGTAGAGCTGGCAAACGGGCGGGCCGGCTGAAAAGCGTTGTTACTGGGTTGCAGTGCGGGTTGACACGGGCCAAAGCTTGCGGGTTGTTATTCTTCACGGGTCATCAATTCTTCAACCCGCGCCCGTTGCGGGTAAAACTTGCGGGTTTACGGGTTACCCGGCTTGTTTAATTAAAAATAAAAATAACATTTAATTAAGATAATTTGTGATCCTGAGGTCAATAGCCAGCCACCATCTTCATCAGAAGACAAAAATTATCAAACCCTAACA
This sequence comes from Papaver armeniacum, assembly GCA_023531295.1. NCBI lineage: Eukaryota > Viridiplantae > Streptophyta > Magnoliopsida > Ranunculales > Papaveraceae > Papaver > Papaver armeniacum. The sequence goes on along the minus strand of JAJJWW010012886.1, from coordinate 3,059 downwards.
TCTCAATTCTCCATGTTCTTTGATCAACAACCATAAAACTTCAATTTCTCCATTGTTCTTCTCTCTCTCGGAAATCTTCATAATCATATGGTGATTAAACAAAAATCTTACAAAAATAACACAACCCCAGAATCGAATACAACAAGACAGACATAACCGAGGTATTAAAACCCCAGAGTTATTAAGAAACAAAGGAATTAAAATCTGAATAGCATCTCTGTCACCAAAGCCTTCACGAACACAACACTTTCTTCGACTTCAATCCATCATCCAACATTCCAACTGCATCACCACCTTCTTCTTCTTCTCATAGAGAATCATCATAACAGTTCAACCCCGAGCTCAAAATGGAGCATCATCGCCAGCAAAAACTCATCAGCATCACGACGAAATTCATCGATCACCATTTCATACCTCTGTTAACCTTAGACCCTATCAATCTTGAAACAATTTCATCCTCGTTAATCTGCCCGCATCACCATAACACCCACAGTTCAAGTCCAGTCCTCCCTGACTAGCTGCACCATAACACCAACAACAAACCAAAAAATCATATTTCAACTAATCATCATCATACAAAAAATAACAAAATTTAAGAAACAAAAACAGAGATATATATTACAGTAAACTAATTAACCTCATGAATCGGAGAAAAATATTTGTAACGAGTAATCTTCTTGGAGAATAAAATTTATTTTCGTTCCAAAACAGTTCAAAGCAAATCTGTAAATATCACAACATCTAAATCAATTAATAAAAACCCACACTTGATTTGATCAATTTAGCATTCGGAATCAAGAAATTTCCACTTACATCACAAGATAATTGAAGCAATTGGCTTGAATCTCAATCCTAAAACACCACAGATCCGCTTTCAATTCATGAATTCTTCATCTTCTTTTTACTTAATTAACTTCGATAACACCATTACTAACACCAACTGAACCTTTACCATCAACTCTCTGTCCTAATTTCTCATTATAATCTCCAAATCTCCACCAGCCGAAGAACGCAGAAGAAGAGAAGGAGCAAAAGAAAAAAAGAGATGAGGAAAGAGACGATCTCTAGTTTAGGTTTATCCTTTTATGCCTTAAACGTAGGGATAGGATTATTCCTAGATAATCTGACGGTCAGGGATTGAATAAATAATATTAATTAGGTATTGTAGACGGGTTGACGGGTTAAACCCGCGGATTTACGATCCGGTCCGGGTTAACCCGTTTTCCCACAAGCCACCAATTCTCTAACCCGAACCCGGCTTGTTTATAACCCATCCAAGCCGGGTTAGAGTTTTCACGGGCCGGGCACGGGTTTATCCGCTGGTTTTGGCTTGTTTGCCAGCTCTAGTCAGGTGTATTCTGCTATAAAAACAAGAGCAGTGAATGGTCATTGTAAGAAGAGAAGAATTCAATTAAAAAGAATCTCTGAGCAATTGTCTAGCGACACATAAGCTCTTACAGTTACTAAGACTGACTGTGAAAGTGCTTTAATATCTTTTGGTCAGTAAAAAACACTAGAAATGTGGACGAATTTTGAATTCCAGCCGCGGGTCAATACCCAGCATTTATATATGCATATGCCAGCATGTACAAGGAATAGTCTGAGTTGCTTCCATGATTCCATCAGTACCTACATTTGGTAAGTCCGGATGCCAAATTCCTCCACCCACGAAAATCAGAGAAAAGTAGAAAACCCATATCTGTAAAGTCGAAGTGAAACTTGTTCACAGGAAGTCTGCTTAGAATCAAAGACAACCAACGGGTACTAACTTGAACCGCAAGAGTGATTTTACAGGTAGCTTTAGGAAGTGATTGGTTAACGATTAATTGCAAACACACTCCGGTATTTAGAGTAATTAATATGATTTAATACGAGTCCATTACTTCATATTCAATTTTTTTTTGAAAAATACGTAACCCTATGGTACGCCCCATTGGTTGGATTAAATATGCCTTTTTTAGCTAAGTCATATTGGATTAAATATGCTTATAACAACGATTTGACCTGCCTTGTTTGGTTTATCCAGAAATCTCTTTCTTTCAATGTCTCCCGTATTAATTAACTCTCCCATGAAAGTCTACTGGCTTCGTAAACCTAACCTATCGACAGTGGACCACCTTATGGGAAACTGAACAAAAATGGATTGCACAACCCCTTAAAGTTAATGGGTAATAATGTCATGTAAATTACACAGTGAATGGAGGTGCCGGCCAATGAAATGGGGGCAACTACCCCACCACACCAAACACAGTTGGTGGTTTTACATTGCGGAATTAATGAAAAGGAAGGAGCTATCCGGGGCTACAGTCTTTCCCGAATCTAGACTAGCTGACTGATTTTGTTTAAGTAAACAATTATTGGAGGAAAAGATTAGTACAACTTGATCATCTTGATTATAATGAATTTTTTTTTATAACCATATGTTACGCCTCATTAGTTGGATTAAACATGCTTATATCATCAATCAAATCAAACTTGTTATAATCTACTAAGGTTATTTTACATTAATTTTATATGTTGATTCTTTTCCACCACGCAAAACCACAAAACCAGGTTGGCTACTGCCTACTTGAACAGGTATTTCAGATGTATGAATCTGTCATAGACTTTAACAAGCTTTCAATACAGTTTACATTCAAGCTGCCCTTGTGTCTTGGTTTCCATTAATCACCTTATCTATTACACTTCACCTAAACTTCAGCAGTCTTTACCTGTGAAAGACATGGAGGAGATCAACGAGGTGCAGGAATCAGGGAAGAGATGCCACATTGTGGCAGTGCCATTTCCAGGAAGAGGACTTATTAACCCAATGATGAATTTCTGTAAGGATTTAGCTCATAAATTAGACGATAAGGTTAAAATTACTTTCGTAGTAACCGAAGAGTGGTTCCGCATCCTTGAATCAGCTTCGATGCCGTCTCAAATTCATCTCCGATCGATTCCCAATGTGATTCCTTCGGAATTTGTCAGGTCATCAACATTAGACTTTGACAGCTTCCTAGAAATCGTACTTGCAAAGATGGAAGCTGTTGGTAGGTCGGTCAAGGTCTAGATTAGGA
>JAJJWW010012885.1:0-22600 GCA_023531295.1 Papaver armeniacum | reverse complement strand
TTAGATTTGAACTTCATAAGCGATATGATGTTGAACAGGGTGAATAAGACTGTTCAATTGATGTCTGCAATCAAGAAACTCAAAGACCCTCAAAGTGAGATGCTATTACTTCGCAATTGCACTGGAGTTTCTAGATTATATTTTGCAATGCGTACCACCAATCCTGCAGCCCTGCAATCAGCCACTGCCTTTTTCGATGATCACTTACTTAAGTATTTAAGATTTCTTATCACTGGTGATGGCGCGGGGTTTGGTCCTCTACAGCAGCGACTAGCTACCTTGCCTATCAAAGATGGTGGATTTGGTATTTACACCATGGCTAACACTTGCGCCTATTGTTACCTTGCCTCTCAGAGTCAGACTATTTCGGTGCAAAAGGTGATTTTTGGTAATTTATTCTCAACTGACAAGGGCTCTGCTTATCAATTTGCACTCCAGAAATTTATTCAGGTATGTGGCTTGCCTTCTACATACTGTGTCGATGATACTAGCCCTCTCTCCATGCACTCCGTGGCAGTCACTTATTTTGATGCGCTTAAGAAGCAAATCCCGGACCAATTTTCTATGTCTCTGCAAGAGATTCCATCCGTGGCGGCAACCTTGGTCAAGCATGCACAAGATTATTTATTGGTCGTACCCATCAAAGGCTCAACCAAAGTGTCTTGGGCCTAGACATTTTAGAGTTGTGATTTGCTACCGCCTCGGTATTCCTTTGTTTGGTGAGAATGACTTATGCTCAAGTTGTAACAAATCCATGGACATCTTCGGGGATCACGCGCTTCATTGTGCTAAGGATATAAGCCCAAAGTTTCGACATGATTTTTTTCGTGATGTAATCACCGATATTTGTTACAAAGCTAGTGTGTCTGTGTGTAAGGAAGTCTCTTTGGGTTTTCTGACGGATGATGACAAAGAGTTGAAACCTGCTGACATTCTTGTGCTTAACTGGGAAAATGGAAAGGATGTTTGTATGGATGTCACGTGTGTCTCGCCGTTCACAGGTGATGGAATTCGCTCTTTCGTCCCTGGAAATGCCATAGCTAATGCGGTCTCTCGTAAACACTTTAAGTATTTGGACAAATGTGTTACACATGGCCACGGTTTGGGGGTCGTAGCCTTTACTACTCTAGGAGAGTTAGGTGAGAATACTTTGTGTTTTTTCAAGCGTCTGAAAAATTGTTTAGTTAGAAATGACGCTAGTAGTGGTAGTGGTAGTTTTATTTTTCATAGATTAGGTATTGTTATCCAAAAATGCGTTGGAGCCCAGCTTGTTGCTAGGCTACCGACCAAAAGCTTTGTATAATTTATCTACCATTATTATTATTATTATATTTCTTTTACGTTTTTGGGTATTTATCTTTTTTTCTACAGGTTTTGGATCGTAAAGAAAATTGAGCCAAGGAGTTTGGTGATTTTGTAAAGACTTGAAGCTAAAGATTAAAGCAAAAAGAACGGAAAAGAAGACATGTTTTTTTAGTTTTTTTTATTGTTTAGGTTTTTGTTTATTTTTCTTGTTTAGAAAAAACTATTTTAAGGTTTATTATTATTTTGTAATTTTTCTTTTCTTTTTGGACACTTGGACTTTTGGACTTCGGGACATTAATTTTTTATACCCTAAGGAATGGTAGTATTAAATATAAACTGTTTGCAGAGAAGGAGGACAATTACGATATTGTCTCTGCACCTTGGGTTCGTACACTGACATTGAAGTCGGTGGCCTGAGTCGACTACAACCGATTCATCCCCTGTCTGGAACGGGAGGTAAGATTCTGAACACCCGTGAATCTCCTGTCAGCGGGTTTACTGTATTCCTTCGGTTGCATATATGTTGAGGACTAAATATGGAATTTAATTTCCTAGTAAAGGGCAAGGCCAGACCATACAAGATAAGGGTACGGATTTCATCACCGTTCTCTTCTTGCCCGCCTTAGGAAAACGATACCAAACGCGAACCCAAGCTTAAAATTTTGACTAGAACGAAACCGATAAGGTAACGAGCTTGTAGGAAAGTCGTTCAAAAGAACTATATTGGGTATCTTATTAGCTTAACTCGTTTAGAGGTTTGCTAAAATTGTACCTAGTTGCATTTCTAAGATTAGAAGCTGGTCTATAAACAATCTAAGTGGAGCCATCATGCTTTTTGTTTGCTAGAAATCAATAGGTTTGATTTGGTTGAGTCAGCCTTGTTTTGTGGTTGCATAGAATCCCCTTCCATATTCTTTTGTATGCCTGAACGTAAAAGAGACGCCCTAGGTAGATTTATTAAAGACAAACCTAGTAGTTCTAAGCGTCTCGATTACCTTAATTTAGAAAGTCTGATTTTCGAAGAGTCCAGTTTTGAACGTTCGTTTGAGGAGAGAATCCCTAATATTCCGATAGTGCCAGAAATGGAAACTTTGAAAGTTTTGTTGAATCCAACTAGGACTACTCGTCCATCATGTATTAAGTTAGGCCGACACTAAGCCAATTATGAACTTAAACCTGGGACCTTACAGATGCTCCTAATCTTTTTAGGGAAAGAAAACGAAAACCCCTATTACCATGTTAGGGATTTTGAAGAAATTTGCAGTACCCTAAGAATTAGATGCTTAGATGATGATGCTTTGAAACTTAGGTTATTCCCATTTTCCCTGAAAGATAAGGCCAAGTCGTGGCTATATAGTTTGACTTCCGAGTCAATTGAGACATATGAACAACTTGCATCTGCCTTTTTCAATAAGTTTTCCATGGGCACAAAACATCGTCTATTAGACACAAATATGCACATTTTCACAACAAGAGGGAGAATCTTTGTATAGGTATTTGGAAAGGTTCAATTATTCATTAGCCCAATGTCCTCATCATGGTTTAGAAAAGGTTAGGCTTGTTCAGATCCTTAATGGGGGTTTAGATTATTCCACAACAACCATGGTTGAGTCTCTATGCACTGGTGGGTTTCAAAACCAAACTATTGATGCGGCGATGGACTTTTTAAATGGAATCGCCGAAAAAACCCAGCAATGGGAAAATAGTAGGGAACCCAAGAAAACAATTCTTCTAGGTATAGAGGAAACGTTAATATGGTAGAAGGAGGCTATGAATCAGATGCCAAAATTGCTGATATAGCAAAAGGGTTAGAAGCTTTAGAAGTGGGTCACACTAGTGGTAGAGTGGAGCCTATTTGGGAAGGCCAGAATATTGAAGAGCAAGCCAATGCTCTTTATAATTACACTAGATTTGATAACCGTCATAAATTTGACCCATATTCGTAAAACTTATAATCCCGGTTGGAGAAACCATCCAAACCTTTCTTGGTCTAAGGGCCAGAATCAAGGTCAGTTTAGTAATTCTAATGCTCCCACAGGTTTTGGCTATACTAAGACTCCTTCAGGAATAACTCAGTTTCAGAATCATTCCGATAAGAAAATCTTAAGCTTAGAGGAATCTCTCGCCTTGTTAACTCAAGAAATCGCAAAATTTCATTATCAAAAGAATGAGTCTACAAGCTAGTAACATGATAGGACAAGAAAATAGTCAGGTTATTTCCGAGTTAAAAACCCAGGTTGGTCTGATAAATGAGTCTTTGAGATAAATAGGTAAGTTTCCTAGTAAAACACAACCCAACCCTAGAGGAGTTCATGAAGTAGGTGCAAAAGCATCGAATCAATTGAATGCTATTAGCACCCTTAGGAGTAGTAGAGTTGTAGACAATAAGGTAACCATGCCCGATAGTGAACATATTGTAGTTCACCCCTCAGGACCACCAGCTGAAGAGATTGATAAAGTTTTTGATGATGCTAACTCGGCTCCTAGGAGGTCTGATTCTGTGCCTAGAGCCCCATTTCCCCAACTATTAGTATCAACAAAGAAGGAATCGAACTTTAATGACATATTAGAGGTTTTTAAGCAAGTTACCATAAACCTTCCTTTATTAGATGCAATTAGGAAAATTCTGCTTATGCCAAGTTCCTTAAGGATATGTGTACGCATGAAAGAAAACTTAGCGTCCATAAAAAGCCTTTTTATCTAGTCATGTAAGTTCAATCATTCGAACACTACAACTCCAAAGTACAAAGACCCGTTTCCCAACCATTGCTTGTACAATAGGTAAATTCCGGGTAGAAAAAGCTTTACTTGACTTAGGATCCAGTGTGAACTTACTTCCGTACCATGTGTACTTACAAAATAGGACTTGGTGAAATGAAACCTACTCGGATGACACTGCAGTTTAGCTAATAGAGTGATGGCAAAATTCCTCGAGGTGTTATCGAGGATGTTCTTATTGAGGTCGACAAGTTTATTTATCCAAAGGATTTCGCGGTCCTAGATACCCAACATGTCCCCGACCCGGAGAATCGATACCCGTGATTTTAGGTCGCCCATTCTTAGCTACGTCTAATGCGATCATAAATTGTTGAAATGGTGTGATGAATTTATCTTTTGGTAATATGACTATTAAAATGAACATTTTTAATGTCGATGAAGCTACCTCATGAGCTAGATGACACGTGTGTTGAAGAGGTGAATATGATAGATGCCTTAGTTTAGGAGTCATTACCAAACATCTTGTCTCAAGACCCATTAGAGAGTTGTCTATCCTATTTTGGTTTAGATTTTGACGACGATAGCACCATTGAACAAGTGAATGCTCTATTAGATTCTACCCCTGTGTTAGATAATTTGATAGATGGAAATCTAGGTTCGAACCATTACCATCTTCCGAGACTACCTAATTCCTTCTTTAGAAGAGCCTCCTAAGTTGGACCTTAAACCACTACCGGATACCATGAAGTATGTGTTTTTAGGACCATCCGAGACTTTACTGTGATTATTGCTTCCACTTGGATAGTGATCGGAAAGTAGGCTAGTAAAAGTACTTCAAGACAATAAGGAAGCTTTAGGGTGGAGTATAGTAGACATTAAGGGTATAAGTCCTACCGTTTGTATGCATCGATTCATTTAGAGGAAAACTTCAAACCTTCTAGGGAGATGCAACGTCGATCGAACCCTAACATGAAAGAGGTAGTTTGAAAAGAGGTGCTTAAGTTATTAGATGCGGGTATTATCCACCCAATTTTTGACAAGAAGTGGGTCAGCCCTGTTCGGGTTGTTCCCAAGAAATCGGTATCACCGTAGTCCACAATGATAACAATGAGTTAATCCCAACCCGAGTGACCACGGGATGGCGTGTTCCATTTACTATAGGAAATTGAACAAGGTCACAAGGAAGGATCACTTTCCCCTTCCTTTTATCGACCAAATGTTAGAGAGATTATCTGGACATAATCATTATTGCTTCTTAGATGGCTACTCTGGATATAATCAGATTGTTATTGCCCCAGAAGACCAAGAAAAAACCACTTTTACCTGTCCCTTTGGTACCTTTGCGTATAGACGCATGCCTTTTGGGCTATGTAATGCCCCTGCGACTTTTCAGCGTTGCATGATGAGCATATTTTCTGATATGGTAGAACGGTATTTAGAGGTCTTTATGGATGATTTTTCAGTGTTTGGTTCATCTTTTGATGAGTGCTTGCATCATTTGACATTAGTGTTGATTAGGTGTAAGGAAAAAAATTTAGTGCTTAATTGGGAAAAATGTCATTTCATGGTTAAATCAGAAATATCGTATCTTCAAAGGGTGTAGAGGTATACAAAGCCAAAGTTGACCTTATTAAGACTTTATAGGTCCCCAAAACCGTAAAAGATATTAGGTCATTTCTAGGGCATGCAGGTTTTTATCGTCGATTCATTAAGGATTTTAGCTTAATTTCTAGACCTCTTTGCAATTTGCTTGCAAAAGATGTTAAGTTTGTCTTTGATGATGCTTGTTTAGAGGCTTTCGAGAAGCTTAAGACTTTACTCACTACCGCCCCCATAGTCCAGGCACCTAACTGGAACCTACCCTTTGAGATTATGTGCGATGCTTCGGATTATTCTATAGGCGTTGTGTTAGGACAACGAGAAAACAAATTACTTCATGGGATTTAATATGCTAGCAAAACCATGAATGACGCCCAACTGAACTATACAACTACCGAGAAGGAACTATTAGCCATCGTGTTTGCCTTGGATAAATTTAGATCCTTAGGTTCTAAGGTCGTAATCTACACCGATCATGCTGCTTTGAAATACCTTTTGTCTAAGAAGGATACAAAACCTAGATTGATTAGATGGATCCTTTTGTTGCAAGAATTTTCTCTAAATATTAGAGACAAAAAGGGTGCAGAAAATGTAGTAGCAGATCACTTGTCTAGGCTAGTTGTTGATTCCCTTGATGATTCAATTCCTATAAGGGATAACTTTCCTGATGAACAATTGTTCTCTGTTTCCCAATCACCTTGGTATGCAAATATAGTGAATTATCTTGTTACTGGTCGAATGCCTCAACATTGGGGTAAACAAGATCGTTCGAGGTTTTTAGACGAGGTTAAGCATTTCTTTTAGGACGATCATTATCTGTCTAAGTATTGTCCAGACCAGATTATTAGGAGATGTGTACCTAAGAGTAACCAGTCCAGTATTCTCTCCTTTTGTCATGAACATGCTTGTGGGGGTCATTTTAGTGCTAAGAAGACTGTTGCTAAGATATTGCAGTGTGGATTTTATTGGCCTTCGTTGTTTAAAGACTCCCATAGTCATTGTGTTTCTTGTGAGCGTTGCCAGAAGTTAGGGACCATTTCCCGTAGAAATATGATGCCTTTGAACCCTATTTTAGTGATTGAGGTCTTTGATGTGTGGGGCATTGATTTTATGGGTCCATTTACTAATTCTCTGGGTTATCTTTACATACTTGTCGCTGTAGACTATGTGTCTAAGTGGGTTGAGGCGGTTTCGTGTAAAATAAATGACCATAGGGTCGTAGTCAAGTTTTTGAAAGAGAATATACTTACACATTTTGGTACACCGCGAGCTATAATTAGTGATGGAGGTTCACACTTTTGTAATAGACCGTTTTCTCTTTTAATGAAACAATATGGCATTACCCACAAAGTAGCTACCCCATATCACCCACAGACTAGTGGTCAGGTAGAGGTCTCCAATAGGGAAATTAAGCGTATTCTAGAGAAAACAGTTAATCCCAATAGGAAAGACTGGTCGTCGAGGCTTACTGATGCCTTATGGGCTTACCGTACTGAGTTTAAGACACCCATTGGAATGTTACCTTATCGTCTAGTATTTGGCAAGGCATGTCACCGCCTACCTGAGTTAGATCATAGAGCCTATTGCGCTATTAAGAACCTAAACTTTTCACTTGAGAAGGCGGGAGCTCACGTAAAGCTCCAGCTTAATGAGTTGGACGAGATTCGTAGAGATGCATACGATAGTGCTAAGGAGTATAAGAATAAAATGAAACTTGTGCATGATAAGAATATTTTATGAAAGTCATTTTCTCCAGGTCAAAAAGTTCTTATGTATGACACTCGTTTGCATCTATTTCCTGCGAAGTTGCGCTCTCGGTGGACCTGTCCTTTTGTGGTCCGTATCGTTTTCCTCATGGCGCTATTGAGATTGAGACACCCGATTGTAGTAGTTCTTCAAAGGTTAACGGTCGAGATTGAATCCCTTTTTAGAGCCTTTTCCTACGAGATGATGGTGAGGAGGTCCCTCTCGAGGACCACCGTTTACCTTTATTGACCATCGAGGCGGTTTGTATGTTGTATATTATTTTTGTAGGTTTTTTGTTTCACTTCACCCAGGTACTATCTTTCCGACTTTTCTCTTTACTAATTCCTCATGTTATTTATACTTTTGATATTGTTCTTTCACTAGAAACATTAAGGACAATGTTAGATTTAAGTTTAGGGGTGGGGAAGAAACTTTTTGTTAGTTTTTAGTTACAATAAATAAACTCCAGAGCCTAGAAATTTATGCCTATTAAGGATAGCACTAACCAATCTAAGTGGATAGAAGCATCTTGGTTGTAGGAGTTGAGGAAAAAATCTGAGTAGATGGAAACATCTAAAGAGTCTATTCATAAAAGCACGGAGCTCAGGTGTTAGAAATAACATGATAGTTTCACCGTATCCGGAATCATCTTATTACTTCAGTTTTTATTTTTTTGCACAATTTTTATGTTGATGTCTGATGGGTTTAAATAGGGTGATTGAGTTAATTTTAAAAAATAATAATATTGAGACCAGACCATCAGACCAACCGGAATAAATTCAATAAAGTAGACCACTGGTACCCTTGTATATGCCAGTTGTGTTGACCTAGAGTTAGGATTATCGACCACTGGTTCCCTTGTATATGCCGGCTGTGTTGATATTAGTCCGACTAGTATCTCAATCCATTAGGTCTAGGATTCTTATTAGCATTGACGTCCATTCGCAAACAATTTATATCTATTTCCATCTTCTTAATCTATTCGTGTGATTTGTTTGATTCCGGATACTGACGTCCATCGTGCGATTATCTAAGTAGAGCTCTATCACTTATATATGAATTTTAGTATGCTTGAGTGCAAACTCGTGTACAACAATTGGAATTTCGCATAAGGGTACTTCCTCTTGTAGTCAATAAGTATGCCAACCAAGGAGGTTCTTTAGTGCTATTCCAAAGTTCCGTAGATAGATAGGGTCCTGAGTAAAGGTTTTGTGGGTATACCTCTGCAAGCCCTCCCGAGACTATAACTCCGCCACTAGGGACACCTAGGGGTTCAAAGGCTTGTTGCACATGCTAAGTGCAATCGAGATGCTGCTGACAGTGAGTTAGGATTTTATTTATTGTTTTAGTTTTGCTCGAGGACTAGCAAATAATAAGTTTGGGGGTATTTGATGGACACATTTTTGTGTCCGATTTATCTCGACTCTATATATTGATAGTGCTCATTTTTGTACTTAATATGGTGTTTTATGTGTGTGTGTGTGTGTGTGTGTAGGTATATTTTTGCGCAATAAACATTTTTGGAAAACTCGGCTCGAAAAGTTGTCTAAAGCACCCGGAGGAAGTGATTTTGGCACCCACGGTTTGGATAAGGGCACCCCAAGGGCACCTCATAGGTATTGGTTATCGGCACCCCATCAAAGGATAAGGGGCACCTTCTTCTCAAATTCATAATTAAAAATTTGGCGGGAAAAATGTTACAGATGGGAGACAAATTAGGGTTCGCATTCTTGGAAGGATTTAAGGAGATTCAATCTTGGATTTTTTGTGGGTTGAACTTCATATAGCATAACAGGGTCGCTGCGATTGATTGGACCCAACCAATTGCTCTGGATAGTTGTGTTGGAGCAAAACAGAGTTTGTGGCATATATTGGGTTCTGTTTGGCTTATTCTCGGATATCCAGTGTGACTAAAAAACGGATACACTTTCCTAAGATTCACATATATCTGATAGAGAGTTTGGAAAGGATTTGACATCTCATAAACGCGTGAAAGGTTTGGCAGAGAGATTATTGTCGTGTCTTGCACGGAAAGGAAATGAAGAAATTTTATCAGTATTTTTAGGTTTCTGAGGTGTATAAAAACACGAGTCGAGTTCCAGAAGAGGGTACGAAGTTGTAGGATTCAAATATCGCACAACATATTTTCTTAGCGTGCGAGATTCATTATTTTCCTTAACTCGCGAGAAGAGATTGCGAGATTCATTATTTTCCTTAACTCGCGAGAAGAGATTGCGAGATTCATTATTTTCCATAACTCGAGAGAATGTAGCAAGACTCGCGAGAATGTCTCGCGAGAATGTAGCAAGACTCGCGAGAATGTCTCGCGAGAATGTAGCAAGACTCGCGAGAATGTCTCGCGAGAAGGTAGCAAGAGCCTGCGAAATTATTAAAGGGCTCGCGGGAATATGAGTTGTATGTGAGCTGTCATCCATTATGTAAACATCTATATAAAGAGAAGAGCAGGAGAGAGAAAAGGAGGACATTTTTAGAGAGAGAAATATTTTGGAGAGAGATATTTTTGGAGAGAGATTTATTTTCTTTATCATCTTCTTCCCCAAATAATTAGATCTAGAGCTCTACAAAATATCCATTAATGGAGATTGTAAATCTAATTCTTATGTAACCTCAAAATCATAGTGAAGAATCGTGGATGTAGATCACATTGATCGAACCACGTAAAAAATCCTTGTGTCCATTTTACAATTTTAGCATTTTTATCTTCATTTTCATATCAAATAAGTTTAGATCTAGAAATTATTATCAAGATATAGTGAGGGTGTAGTGTGGGATTTCCGCAACTACATATTGGCGCTAGAAACAGGGGAGAGAGTAATGGATTTTGTCCTTCCCGTAACTTGTTGGATCAAGAAATTTCCATGAAAATTAGTTATTGTTCATATTTATTTCTAGATCTTAAAGTTTCAGGAGCAAAAATGGAAATTTTATGGAAGAAATCACACTTTCAGGGAGAAAACACCGTCAACAATTCAAAGGCATGAAAAGAAGAAGAAAAAAAAAATAGGTTGCTGTGATGAAGTTCAAGGAAGAAAGCCAATTTTTAATGGAAGATTTCATATTCAGGAGAAAAAGAAAAGAGGAAAATTGTTGAAGGAAATTAAGGAAGAACGAAGAAAAAGATAAGAACAAAACGCTGTGAATTTTATCACAAACAGAAACTCGCACGTATGGTTTGAGTTGGAGCGAAAGCTTGATGTCGCAAGATCAAATCTCGCCCGTCATATTTTTTTACATTTTTTCTACAGCCTAGAGAGGATAAAATGAGTATATTCGCAATATTGTTTCATTATTTCATGGCGAAGAAATAGCCCGGATGGTCGTAGAAGAAGTATGCAAACCGGAGGTCGCGGGTTGAATCTCCCTCCTCATGCAAAGAATTTTTTCTTCGCAAAGAGGGGAAAAAATGTATAATCTCGCAAGGTTGTTTCATTATCTCGCAAGCAAGAGAGAGCACATGATTGGTCACCTGCGAAGTTAATGAGTTCATGGTCGCGAGTTCAAGTCTCAACGAACGTGTATTTTCACATGGATTTTTCGCAAATAAGATCTCGCAAGAAGAAAGTAAGTGATTATTTCGCGTAAACACTTCACAGAAAGGGCTAGCACGTGGTCGATGCATGAATGCAAGCGTGAGGTCGCAGATCAATTCTTGTCTCTCGCACATTTATTTTTGTTATGCAATTCTCGCACGACTTTGCTTATCTCGCAAAGAATAAAGTTGATGATTATCTCGCAAGTTAATCTCGCAAATGAGGGTTAGAACAGTTGGTATGGTGCGAGAATATGCAAGAGGCAGGTCAAGGGTTCAAATCTCATTTCTCACAATTCTTTTTGCCGCGAGATATTTATATTTTATGCGACGTCCATACATTTCAAGGATGATAGCTTCAAGCAAGCAAATCATATACTTCGCAAGAGACAACAAATAAAGAAAGAAACCGTAAATGATATGATATTATGAGAATGAATGAAAGAAATGACAAATGAAAGAATGAGTGAAGGAAGTGACAGGAAATGAAGGAATGAATGAAAGGATGAATGAAAGAATGAAGACATGCGATAATTTCGCAAAGATAATGAGAAGAGATAATCAAAAATGAATGATTGAATGAATTGACAAAATGATTGAGTGAGTGAATGGGACGAACCTTTATGGCGTACACCCTAGTTCGCGAATGATATTTATTAAGAGGCAAATGTAAGACCTAAAGTGCGTCATATAGGGGGTATCTCTTGACATGGCTCGGGGAAAAGGTTACACCGCTCCTGAACCCGAGTCATGGAGATCTGGGGCCCATGAAAGCCTATCCTAAGAGGTACCTTGGATTCCCAACTATATATGTAGGTTATACCCTGTTGGGCGGCCGATGAGTGCCAAATAGTGCATATTTATACATCTTTTTATTGGCATTTTACTCATCTTTTGCGCTTATAAATCGATATTATCCCATATTCTCGTATTTTCCTTGTTTTCAAGAATAAATATTTGTATTAATTAATTTTGTGTTTTTAGGTAATAAATAAAGCTCGGAGAATCCGAGGAGCAAAAGAGCAAAGAATTGGGAGTCGAGCATCTATGGAGTAGATGGCCAAAGCCCGCGCGCGAATCAGTTGCAACCCAACAAGGAAGACATGGGCTAAAGCTACCCGGGCGACCCGATCCGAGCCCGTACACTCCAAGCCGTCGAGATTTCGATCTTCACATCCAACGGTCGCTGCCCTCACTATACATCATCTCTTGATGCACTCGCGCAACACCATATCACAATGTAATCGCTACCAACCTCGACCGTTCTCGCATCTCTCCCCGCAAGATCCTACGCCGGCATGCGGCGTTCCCATCGATCTTCGATATACCCTTCAACACCATAGCCCCTATATAAGTCCCTAAGCCTAACCCTAAACTCATTTTCTCTTCTCTTCTTCCACCCGTCGCCCTCACCTCTCAACTCCACCCCTCCCCAGACCATCTCCCCTGCCACAGCCGTTCCTTCTCTTCTTCACCCATACCGCCACCAACTCCATCATCTCCTGACACTCCACCTTACCTCATCACTTTCTAGTCCTTTTGTAGCTTCTCTCCTAGGAGCTAAGAGAGAACTAGACAGAGATAGGTTAGGGTTTTATTGATACATCAGGAGAAGCTAGAGTAGTCGTGCGAGCCGATTGTGTGAAGAGGGAGCAATTGGAGCGACATGGGTGAGAGAAGTTTCAATTAATTTCTATTTTTAATCGAATTAGGGTTTGGTTATTTTGGGATTTTCTCTCGGGATGTATAAATAGCGTGAGGGGATTGTGTAGAAACGACGCCTGGCTAGCCAATGCTTCAATTTAGTTTAATTTGCGCTTTATTTCATTTTGATGTTTTAATTTAGAGTTGCTAGGGTTTCATTGAAACCCAATTCTGGATTGTGATCTCAATTATGTTGAGTTGTTCTTGAATGTTTAATGTATCAAATATGCTCAATATTTATCACCTCAACTCTTTACTCTCACAAAGGCATACCAAAGCCATGGATGCACCGTAGTTAGGTTAAGACTGAGGTTGAGAGTGATTCAAATTCTTTGCTTGAATGATTAGTGTTAACCTTGACTAGTTGTACTTAGTTAGACAACTAGTACTCAACTAGCAACCTTAGCCGATGAATTGAGCTATTACCAGTGAAACTCCTTAAGTGAAAAAGCTAATGATAAGATTGACACATTACCCTTAGCTTCCACAGGAACAAGAACTTCAACTGAATTGAACACATGATAGGGTTAGTGGTGGATTTGAGACCTTAGCATACCCTTTGTCACTATCTTTTACTTAGTTTAGGTTCACTTGATCACAACTCAACCCCGTTTCGGCAACCAAAATATCTTTGTTACATTCTTACATTTTGTCACTCGTTATCACTAGAACTCAGTAGTTAGCAAGCCGTAGAATCAACTAGAGCACACCCTCGTCTCTGTGGATCGACCCGTACTTGCCGCGTCTCCAATAGACGCCGTGCACTTGCGGTATAACCCGTAGGCTCAAATAAAAATAACCCATCTTCTAGGCCTACCAAGTTTTGCGCGCCATTCGGGACTTGGTGTGTGCCCTATGTGATTTTGTTCTTGTAACTGATTTCCTTCTCTCCCTGTATATAACCACCTTTATAGTTAATTTTTAACCCCGCATTAGTGTAATTTAATTGTTCTCTTGTTTTGCATCTCGATTCATCATTGTTTGCATCATTGTTTGCATCTCGCCATCTCGGTTTTTGTAGCTTCTTGTTTCCTTGCATCTCGCTTCAAGAGCACCTTGGCTTTGACACTGCTTATTCAGCCAAACTCTCTGCTCCCTTGCTTCCCCGTCGCCCAAGTTATTCTCGATTGCATCATTCTCTTTGCCTTAAGTTGCATATTGTGGGAGCTAAACTCTTCTCTTGAGCAATGTGTACCGCAGTTGTTTAGGACATCCGAGGCAAGTAAGGTTAACAAAGCTGCTCAAACAAACCTCCCCAGTTCTTGAGCAAGCCCAAGGAGTGGGAGAAAAAGGTGCAAAGTTCTCGGCATACCCCCGTGAGCCTTGTGAACTACTTATGCATGCTAAAATTGTGTATAACCTTAGCATTTGAATGACCCGAGCATAACCCCGACTTGTTAAGCCTCGCTTGCCTTGGCTTTAGCTCATTGTATGTTTTTTTTTTTGTGTGGTGTGTGCAAACCTACTTTGGAATTTGCCGAGCTTGTGCCGTAACTTGGATAGCCTTAGCTCCCATCACTTGCCAGCACGGCTCCATTTTGAAGGCTGAGCTTGTGCCGCCCGGTTAGCCTAGGTTTGCTAGCCCTTGTTATGTCTCCGCCTACATGTCGTGAGCTCGCCTGTATAAACTGTGCATTCTCTGAGTTGTGCATTGCACATTTGTGTGAAAAATTTCACAAGACCTGAGCTTTGACATGGCCCGAGCCTAACTCCATCTCGCCCTATTCTCGTGTGTGCTTACTGTCTTTGATTAGCCGCAAATTTGTGTAAACTTTGAGCACACCTATGCATAGCCTGACCCGAGCATAACCCGTGCAACCCCCCACCCCACTGAAGGCGGGGCTTTGTTCTGCAACCGGGGCCATCAATCTAAATCGAGCCCACATAACCCACAAAGAATCACCCGGGCTAAACTAAACCCACCTTTGAGCTGTCACAACAACCCGGCTGCTTAAGAAACCCAATTGTGGGCTTGACATTCCACTAAAATTCTCAGGCCCATAAATCTGAGCCGTTTTCGGCTAAACCCACACTCTTTGCTGAGCCTTTTCACTGGGCTGCATATGTTAACTTAACTTGGGCTTAAACCAAAACTCAGCCCAACTCAATTCATTTCTGGGCCAGACCATCTGGGCTGCTCACAATCAAAACACTGTTGGGCTGTCTGCACAAAAACTGAGCCCACATCATTTGGGCTAGAACCCAATTTCACTAGGTTTACCACACCCATTAAGTTTTGCAAACACTTTGGGCTGCAACCACACATAATCCCAATAAACCAAACTGAAGCCCAATCAACCAAAATCAAATCCCAATAAACCAAAACCCAACAAAACCAAATGAAACCCAATAAACCAAACCAACCCCACCAAAACCAAATTAGATTGTGAGTTCAATTTGAGAGCTAGACCATGTCAGGATTTTGGTCTGCATCTGGGGATGGAACAAATAAATCCCTTAGAGAGCTTGCTTATGGGCACCTTTCACAGGATGAACACCCCACATACCATAGTGACTTTAGGGAATTATATGGGCCTTCTCGGGCCCCGATCTCACATACCCTAATCATTATGATCACATACATCATCCACCACAGGTTGAAAATGAACAATTTTCTCATACCCAGTCATCACTTTTAGATCATTATGAAATGCATGCTTGCACCTTATGTGGTGGCTTAGACCACCCTGCTGAATACTGTTATATCTTGCATGATTTTAGACAGTCTAGGGAAAACCATGATAATCCAATGAACGAAGTGTCTAGAAGTGACTATTGGGACCATAATCAACCTGCACACATGCATCATTCACCACAGTGGGAGATGAACAATTTTATACTCCCCCAACTCCTAGTTTGCAATCAACAATGGATACACTCATGGAGCTAAATGCTAGGCTTGAAATGAATGTAATGCATGACCATCCACATAGCAACATATCTGAATTTCCCTTCTCTAGTGAACCTCATGCACAACCATACAATGAATACCCATATGAGGAATGTATACCCACTAGTGAAGACTCTCCTTCAATGGAACAACTCAAGATGATTCTTCAAAGGAACCTGATTGAGTTACAAAATGATAGGATTGAAAATAGTGTTTCTAGTCTTACTCATGCAACTAACATTGAATATGAACCTAATCTAGAGGTAGATGAGTACACTAAAATACTACAATTTTGAATGGAGAGATGGATTTTTGCTATGATGATGATGATGATGATGAATATGAAGAGCATGTGTATTTTGAAAATGTAATAGAATTTTTAGGTTCGGCGACATTAAGTGTCTCTCCCGTGAACCCTATGAATGATGCTTCTTCCGATATTCATGCATGTGATATTGATGTGGAACCCGTGCCATTGTCCCGTGAAAATGAACATGATTTACCCTCTTTTGACTTTAGGAAAGTGTGTGATGGTGCCAATGATTTTATAAATGAAAACAACTTAGATGCACCTAACCTCTCTCCTGAGTCACAAATTGAAACTCCTTCACCAAACCTAGGTGTAGTTTGTCACAAAAATTGCAAAACCAACTTTTAAAATGCCTAACTTAGGCCTAGAACTTTGTGCTTCCAAGTCCTCTTGGACTATTTTGCATCAAAGTATAACACTCTTAAGGAGCCACGGTTGGAATATGTATGTCCATTTGTAATTAGCAAAACTCATTTTGAGTTAGACCTTTTGCATGATGTACCTTTAAAATTGCAAGATTTTGTTCTCACAAACACACCCGTTCACAAGTTTAGGTTTGGGAAACTCATTCCCATTTGCGTCTTACGTGCACTCTCATATTATATTTGTGTAAGGCTGTTAATGTGTGTACATATCGTCTATTGGGTTGATCCTCAACTCTTTAGATTGTTAGTTTATGGTGAATTGTTGTATATAATCCAAGCGGGACTTGTTAAATTTTTCTTTTCTTGATTCGGTTGAGTCTTCTTGCACATATATTATGCTAATCCGATATAATCACCACTGAGAATGTTGGATTTTGCCTTGACGAATGAAGCTCAACCTTGCTCTCGCCGACATCCGGTAATCTCTTCCCTTTTTATCTTTTCAAACATTGTTCTCTCGATGCGTGATTTGTTTAAATTTTCCTATCTCGTGACACATTGAGGACAATGTTTGATTTAGGTTTGGGGGGTACATTTGCATATTTTTGCATTTAGAGTTTTAGTCTTTTTAATCTTTTATTTTCATTTAAAAAAAAAAAAAAAAAAAAAAAAAAATTCAAAAACTCTTTTTGTAAAAACCTCCAACTTTTAGAGATTTTAGAGTCACTAGCATGCTTTTTAGCTATGTTTACATAGAGATTCACCGAAATATAAAGAACTTGGAAGTACCGAGAACACAATCGGGTTTCTTAGTTGATTAGAGCGTTAAAGTTGGATTTAACCATACCTCTGGGAGGGCGAATTAGGTCTTTGTTTAGATATTCGGTAGTAGAATTGTGATCACCCATAGTGGAGACTACCCATTTTACATCAAGCGAGGTACCGACCCTTCACTCTTTGTGACTTTCTAGAAAAGCTTTTAGAGTGTGTGTCACCGTACGTCAATTCCGGTAGGAATGGTGAGCTACCCAACTTCGCACCACTTTCAAGACTATTTTGATCTCTTGAGTGCTAATTCCGTCAATCATGAGGGTGACGTCCAAAGATGAAAACTCCTTCTAAATACCGATTTGCGCTTAACATCACTCTCTCTCTCAATCATCAAGATCCATAGAAACACATCATCGTCAAAGAACCTGAGCGAATCGAATATTGAAAGAAAAAATTGATATAGTCCAAGGTTTATGTGCAACAAAGAAAAGAAAATAAGATGAGAATTAATGAAGTTTGTGAAAAATTTAGTTTATCGTTTTATCAGTATTCTAAAAAAAAAAAAAAAAAAAAATTATTATCAAGTTTTTGTGAAGTTCAGAAGTTCGTCATCAATAGTTGAAGACCGAAGATTGAAGACGTTTCTATGGTTTCTTATGAGAGAGTGATATTAATTGCCGATCGGGTGAGAAAGTGAGTGAGTACTCCCACCCCTTACTAATGGTTGATTTCCTTTCTTAGAGATCATCAGAAAAAGATTCTTTTTGTCCACATTTTGTGGAGTCTCAGATTTTATTTGGAAGGTTATCCTTCTTACCTACAACGTGTGCGATTTCTCTCTTTCCCTACCCGCACACATGAGAGACTAAAAAGCGATCTTTTTGAGTGCAATTATCATAAAACCCTAATGGTGAGACATTTAAGTTGAGACTTATGATCACAATCGAATCCGAATTCTTTCATATGGTATGGTTACTTCTCGCTCAGCACTTAAGGATGAGAATGCGTTCTTGATATAGTTCTAACTTCATTACTAGCATGCGAAACTCTATGTCCTCATAGCTTCTTGGAGGCTTGAGACTCTTTTACACTCTGAAGTTGGAGAAGGTTTTGTGGGTACACCTCTTGTAAACCCTCACGAGACTACAACTCGTCCACTAGGGACACCTAGGGTTTAAAGGCTTAGTGCATACGCTAAATGCATTCGAGACCTACGACAAAGGTATAGTTAGGATTTCTTAATTTCCGTTTCACTTGAGGACAAGTAAAATTCAGGTTTGGGGGTATTTGATGAGTGCCAAATAGTGCATATTTATACATCTTTTTATTGGCATTTTACTCATCTTTTGCGCTTATAAATCAGATATTATCCCATATTCTGTATTTTCCTTGTTTTCAAGAATAAATATTTGTATTAATTAATTTTGTGTTTTTAGGTAATAAATAAAGCTCGGAGAATCTGAGAAGCAAAGAGCAAAGAATTGGAGTCGAGCATCTATGGAGTAGATGGCCAAAGCCCGCGCGCGAATCGATTGCAACCCAACAAGGAAGACATGGGCTAAAGCTACCCAGCGACCCGGATCCGAGCCCGTACACTCCAAGCCGTCGAGATTTCGATCTTCTACATCCAACGCCGCTGCCCTCACTATACATCATCTCTTGATGCACTCGCGCAACACCATATCACAACAAATCGCTACCAACCTCGACCGTTCGGATCTCTCCCAAGATCCTACGCTCGGTGCAGCGTTCCCATCGATCTTCGATATACCCGCTCAACACCATAGCCCCTATATAAGTCCCTAAGCCTAACCTAAACTCATTTTCTCTTCTCTTCTTCCACCCGTCGCCCTCACCTCTCGCAACTCCACCCTCCCCCGACCATCTCCTCGCCGCGGCCGTTCCTTCTCTTCTTCACCCATACCGCCACCAACTCCATCATCTCCTCGACACTCCACCTTACCTCATCACTTTCTAGTCCTTTTGTAGCTTCTCTCCCTAGGAGCTAAGAGAGAACTAGACAGAGATAGGTTAGGTTTTATTGATACATCAAGGAGAAGCTAGAGTAGTCGATGCAGAGCCGATTAACGAAGAGGGAGCGATTGAGCGACATGGGTGAGAGAAGTTTCAATTAATTTCTATTTTTTTAATCGAATTAGGGTTTGGTTATTTTGGGATTTTCTTGGATGTATAAATAGCAGTGAGGGGATTGTGTAGAAACTACGCCTGGGCTAGCCAGTGCTTCAATTTAGTTTAATTTGCAGTTTTATTTCATTTTGATGTTTTAATTTAGAGTTGCTAGGGTTTCACTGAAACCCTAATTCTCTGATTGTGATCTCAATTATGTTGAGTTGTTCTTGAATGTTTAATGTATCAAATATGCTCAATATTTATCACCTCAACTCTTTACTCTCACAGTGCATACCAAAGCCATGGATGCACTGTAGTTAGGTTAAGACTGAGTTGAGAGTGATTCAGCTCTTGCTTGAATGATTAGTGCTAACCCTTGACTAGTTGTACTTAGTTAGACAACTAGTACTCGAACTAGCAACCTTAGCCGATGAATTGAGCTATTACCGGGTGAAACTCCTTAAGTGAAAAAGCTAATGATAAGATTGACACATTACCCTTAGCTTCCACAGGAACAAGAACTTCAAATTTGAATTGAACACATGATAGGGTTAGTGGTGGATTTGAGACCTTAGCATACCCTTTGTCACTATCTTTTACTTAGTTTAGGTTCACTTGATCACAACTTCGGCCGTTTGGCAACCAAAATATCTTTGTTACATTCTCGTTACATTTTGTCACTCGTTATCACTAGAACTCGCAGTTAGCAAGTCGTAGAATCAACTAGAGCACACCCTCGTCTCTCAGGATCGACCCGTGCTTGCCGTCTCCAATAGACGCCGTGCACTTGCGGTATAACCCGTAGGCTCAAATAAAAATAACCCATCTTCTAGGCCTACCCGACTCGAGGTCTCTTTCAAGGAGTCAGCGTATGATCAAGGCACCGAGGTACACGGTTGAGTCAAGAGTGCGGGGAGCATGGAACTTCCTTACCACTCTTGACAAGTCTTGGCGCATGCTGCACTCGCCCGAAGAAAACTCCACTTAGGTGCAGCCTTGTAACCATAAACCCTATAGGTATAAGGGATAAGAGGCTGCGAAAACAACTGGTTGTTGTTAAGACCGGATGGGAGGAGCTAGCCTTGTATGGCCGATGTACGCCTCCTTGAAGGGGCAACCATGGAGATGATAAGGGCGACACCCTCCATTAGGGAGAGTGTCAAAGCAGACGCAAATGTCATGGGGCTTTATTTTCGCAAGAAAATTTAGGCCTGTCATATTTGTGCAAATGATCCTGCAGAGGGCAATAATAACGCGAGGGTAAGACGAGATCAATGGGTCTTTTCACGAAAGTGTACGGACGTCCTGCGATTTCGTCGCAAGACGGCAATGTCATGGGGCTTTATGTTCGCAAGGATATTTAGGCACTGTCATATTGTCGCAACTAAAACATCCCCTGCAGGCAATAATACTAAGAAATGATAAGACAAGATCAATGGGTCATTACATGAAAGTGTAACGACGTCCGCGATTTTGTCGCAAGACTACAATGTCATGGGGCTTTATGTTAGCAAGAATATTTGGGCCTGTCATATTGTTGCAAAAACGAGGGTGGCAAAATAAGACCTTTAACTAGGAAGGCAAAATAAGACCACAAGAAAAAAGATAAGGCAAGACCAATGGGTCATTACATGAAAATGTAAAGACGTCCCCGCGATCTTGTCGCAATGACAATATTCAACATAAACATTTTGAAGTGCGGGAATGAGAAAAGTTGAAACACAAGAATAAGAAAAATGAAGCACAAGCAAAAGAACTCGCGAGGAACAACAAATACGCGAAGAAGGATATACTAAAGACAAAACCGTAGAAATGAAGAATGGAAGCAATTTAAAGCCACATCAATTTTAGAGCGGCAAAATAAGCTAAGTAACACAAACATTAGTTATACATTGCAATAGATAAGCATTATCATCATACAAGCATCATACTCGCATCATGAAGCATTGCATAAGCATTTCATGGCATAAACATCGCATACACATTTCATGGCGTAACTATTTAGAATCTCTCGGAGTGTTATTTCAAAATCTCTCAAATGACCTATTCAGAATCTCTCAGCAAAGTAATATTTATAATCTCTCAAGAGTGTTATTCGAAATCTCTCAAAGAATATTATTTAATCTCTCAAGATATTATTCGAATTTGCAGAGATATTCATAACTTCGCAGAGATATTCAAAACTTCAAAGAATTATTAAGCATCTCGTGAGAATGTGATTATTTTACAAGATAAGATAAGCAACTTGGAGAGATTATACTATCGCATGAGTACAAAACACGAAACAGGGCAACATGAGAATGAAGACACAACTCGCTCATTCAACATTTCTTAAGGATTCTACCCTCATAAATAAAGAAAGAGGCAACTATGGATAACCAAGAAAACATTTTATGTTCTTTATCTTTTTTCTAAGAATCATTTCTAAAGAAGATGTTCATCAATGAACAAAAGAATCATCACCAAAAATGGATTAATAATTTCGTATGAATTGAGGCAATACTTACTAGTTTTATTCAAGGACAAGTGCTTCTTATGTTTCGAGGATTAATATTTCTTATATTTCACACTTCTAGTTTCGCGTGATTAATTCGCAATACTTCTTATTTGCAATCAAGGATGGATACTTCTTATATTTCTTCAAGGATACTTCATACTTCGCGAGATGATACTTCTAATTACTTCTTAATATTTCGGAACTTCGAAAAGAATAGAGGCAAGTCGTACTTTTCAAGTCCAGTATTCTTTCGCTCGTTCCTTCATCAACAAAGATCAAAGATTACTACAACAACAGATTTTTCCTTAAAGATCGCTCTTCAAGCAATATTCAAGGAAAAAGAGGCAAGATGTAGGATTCAAATATCGCACAACATATTTTCTTAGCGTGCGAGATTCATTATTTTTCTTAACTCGCGAGAAGAATTGCGAGATTCATTATTTTCCTTAACTCGCGAGAAGAGATTGCGAGATTCATTATTTTCCATAACTCGAGAGAATGTAGCAAGACTCGCGAGAATGTCTCGCGAGAATGTAGCAAGACTCGCGAGAATGTCTCGCGAGAAGGTAGCAAGAGCTGCGAAATTATTAAAGGGCTCATGGGAATATGAGTTGTATGTGAGTACGTCATCCATTATGTAAACATCTATATAAAGAGAAAGAGCAGGAGAGAGAAAGGGAGGACATTTTTAGAGAGAAATATTTTGGAGAGAGATATTTTTGGAGAGAGATTTATTTTCTTTATCATCTTCTTCCCAAATAATTAGATCTAGAGCTCTACAAAATATCCATTAATGGAGATTGTAAATCTAATTCTTATGTAACCTCAAAAATCATAGTGAAGAATCGTGGATGTAGATCACATTGATCGAACCACGTAAAAAATCCTTGTGTCCATTTTACAATTTTAGCATTTTTATCTTCATTTTCATATCAAATAAGTTTAGATCTAGAAATTATTATCAAGATATAGTGAGGGGTGTAGTGTGGGATTTCCTGCCTACTACGAAGTCATT